>KZ070545.1:30729-53285 GCA_002091845.1 Anopheles cracens
ACCATTATTATGAGATCTGCAGCCCATTATATCGTAATTCAATAGTTCAAATTCTAGCTGATTCAGCTTCCCGGTGGTATTAACGTGGGATTAAATTGAAACGGGACGGTACGCAAACCGGTTCTCCGAGAGGCTTATGTTCGATGTGCAATCATGTTTGAATCGACTCCAAAGTAGGCCGTGCGCCGCATGCAACCTGCAAAACCGCGAAGTGGCGAGTTAAGAAATTCGTCCGATTTCGCCAACAATTCCTGCTCAAAACATCGCACCACCGACCGAGATTAGCCCTGGGAGGAGTTGTTTTTTTTTTGGCTGGGGAGTTAACACTAACCATAAAGCGAACCCAGCGCACACCATAAGTGGCCCCATTGTGGTGTTAGTTTGGCTCCCATTGGCCGCAAGCGCGTCAGCCACCGGGCGCCTCCATGTACGCGGATGAAGCGCGTGGATGCATAAGCGCGTCTAATCAGGTCATAGTCACGCATAGACGGCTCCGTCCGCGCTGCGGTGCTGCCCAAAATGCGAACAATAAAATACACCATTGAGCGCACGCTGTACCCACCACCACCACCACGGCCCCGGCGCACAAACACGATCACGGGATACGCGCGGATTATTTGCGGAATGATAAATAATGCCAGATAATAGCTATTGTTGTTGGCGATTTGACGCGCTCAGTGTGTTTGGCTTTTCCGATCACGCTTCGCACCGTTTCGGCCACGGGCTGGACGTGTGGCATCCACGTACGAGCCCTATGGCCCTCTCCCCCGCTAGCTGGGTGTTTCGATGATTCGCCTTGATGGAGGATGATTTCGCGCTGCCACTACGATGCCAATAATAATAACAACACGCGGGGAACGATAGGATGGCCAAAGAGTACAAAACATTCACAGCGCACACGGCATTTGTGCCCTGTTGCGGCTGATGTCGCTGACGTGCTGGTGACGGAGTTTGCCGACTGTAAGGATGCGTGTTCCGAGGGGAGGTTTCCATCATCACTCTAGATTTAGAGGGATTTTCGTCGCCAAGTCCGCGTGCTCGGTTGGTCGGTTGATGAACCCCGGAACCCATTCTTGTCGCCGCTACCAATTTCACTAATCGATCGCCGTTTTAACCCACCTGCAACGTAAAGTACCGCAACTCACGATGTTTCGTAGGACGATGACGTGAACAATGATTGTAATTAATCAACTATCACTGCAAAGGCTTCGCGTCGTCAACACCTTAAAAGGGTAGGCGATAGTTTTGGAACGGAGTAGATGAAGTGTACTGCTGTACTGCAGTATTGTGGAACAAGAAACCCCGAGTTGTGAATGGATTGTTGATTTCAAATCCCATGTCCATCAGAAGCTTGTAATACGTTGCGTAAAGGCATCAGTTTGTGTGAGCCGTTTCACGTAACAAAGAGTTACGCAGGTTGTATGATTTGTTCAATACCAAAGTACATGCTGATTGATAATGCCAATCAAGGACATATAAAAAAACAAGGATCTCTTAAGCTTTTTTAATAGACCGAGAGTTGCATTGAACTTATTTTATGTTTCATGATACTATCAATAATATTTTTTATGTAACGAATTTTTAGGAACAAATACACATAATGCAATCAAAATTTGTTGATTTATAATCTCATAAGACTAATGTTAATATATTGTTTTGAAATCAGTTTATCAGCAGTTCATTCAAAAGGCTTCATTAATCGGGATAGGACATATATTCTCTAATTTGTAATTGATTAACAAATATTTAACAGCATTTTTAGTAAGGAGAATCCTGAACAAATTTCCAAACAACCTTTCTATTCTACTTTTTATTACGAAATGTATATCAAAACTAACAATGAAAAAGAACCAGGCTTTGAAAAGACGTTTATGAAGGTGGTGTAGGTTTTGTGAAAGCACGGAGAGAAAGGAATACCTTCCAAAAAGCGTGAAATCTCATGGTTTTATATACCGCCCTGTTACCAATAACCAATAATGTTAATTTAGTTAAATTTATCGTTTCAATAATTTTAATAGCTCTATACAACGTTACTACAACAACTAGAACACCATCCCAAAAATGTAGTTCAACGATTATATATTATCGTGTTCATTTCTGCCTTCTGCCTTTCGTTGCTCTGATAAACACAGGAACCATTCACGTATACGAGTGTAATGCAACCTGGCATAGAGTTTCGTAAAACGTTTCAGAAGCTAAACTAGTTACAACAAGTCCGACCGATTTTAACTTATTGTTTTCGATGTCAACAGCACCTCTCACTGGCAATGCAACGGTTTGCGTTCCGCGTACATAATCGTTCCGGCACTCCCATTCATTATGCTTCACTTAGCCGACATCTACTTGCTATGCTACGGCCAAAGCTTCGCTCGGCTTCACCGGGGTTTGGACTGGCAGTTGAACGGTGGTGACAGACAAAACGAGTGGCGGCAAACACACTGCGTCAATTAGTCACACAATTAAGTCTGCTAATTGTTTTCATTTTTTTTGTATGCGTGCTTCCAAGCAACGCTGCTTACAGAGAAGTGCTGAAATTGAACTTTGCTTCAATTTTCCTTCTTTTGCCACCGACTTCAGGGGAACAAAAACCAAGCCTTTGCCCGAACAGTACTAACGGTAACAGTTCTTCTCAGTTTCTTCCGTGCGTATTGAACGGGAGGATTGAAATATGAACGATTCTTGCTTGCGTGGTGATGCTTTTTTTCCTCTCATGTTCATTAAGCCCACCGTAATGTACAGAAAAATGCGAACAAAAACGCAACTGAAATGAATTTTCTGCTAGCGTCGACCGTGCATATCAATCGTGATGTGGCTGCGTAGCTACATCGGCTGCCTCATACTTTGTGGCTGCGTACGTTATCGTAACGCGGGTAACGCGTAACAAACGGTTTCATGTCATGGACTGTTGCGATTGAAAAAGTAATCTCAAGTTCCTGACATATCGCCAAAAAAAAATGCGCTAGCTGCACTGTCTTATTTTGAAAAAATATTTAAGCATTCGTGTGGAATGTTTTAAAATAAACCATTTTTTATTGTAATTTTACCAGCTTCTACATGTTGCGAAATATTATGTTGTCATTGCTTCCATAATGAAGTCTCCAATAGATGAGACAAAGTTTGAAATTAGATTAAATTTTCGTAAAACCACATCGACCCAGCAAACACCGTGGTGCTGCTCGAAAAACCAAAAAAGACAACACAAAAAATCGATCCACGACTTGGCAGATTTCATCAGACAAATGACTCTGCCGCTAATTCTAGGAACGGACTAATCTGGATTAATACTATTTATTCGTCCCCTGGAGAGGTGACAAACTTTCAAACATTGCGTGGGCAAGATTTTGTGGTGCTTTGTGTATGGGGGAAAAAATGACCAAAATTGCACGCACATTCCACCACGTTTACCATCAAACAGTACAATAATGTGGACATAACCTCAACCCACTGTCGTTGAGGGTGCATTTTGAGGTATTTCTTTCTACTTTATAACACAGTTTTTAATTATGTTAATGTGATTTATCTACCCGCTCTTAATGCCATTCTCGGGCAACCTTTTCTCGGCAATGTTTCCCAATGTTTTCAAGCCAAGAAACGGCAGTATATGCATGGACCATGAAGGCACGAGTAGGATTAGCGGGATGCTATTTCTGGCAGCATACGGGTCCTGCGCGGAAGGAAATGAGCCTCCAACTCCAGGAAAAGCTCACGAAAGCGAGATAGGAGAACGGGCGCGTTGCTCGGGATAAGAGTAATATTGAAAGGATTATGAATCGGTGGAAGTAAAAGTAAAACATCGATCGGGCATTAAAAAAGTAGATCGTAGTCCGGAATCGATTTTACTTCGATAGCGCGGTTAATCGATACAGTTGCGGTAAGTAAAGCTGAAGTAGCTGATGGTGAAGATGAGAGTACATCTTGCGTGACTCTCATAGACAGCGTTTTTTAACGTCAAGAGTCAAGTGTTTTGTATCTGTATCTTACTTACATGGTCATTTTTCAATTATGATTTCTCGTCGATGGTGCTGCACACGATAGAAAACGTATTTTTCGATACTTTCCAATGCCTCTTCTTTTATGGAGCAAGATGTGCCTTGTAAAGAAACTCATGATAAAGTCGATGACCATTCGATGAAAATTGGTAGAGCTATTCAAGGTTAAAATTGAGCATATAAATTGACTCCTATCGACTGGATCACTTATTCCTATAAGTGTTCGTGCGCCATTGATTGACAATAGTATTTACAATGAATAGCCTTGGGGTCATTGGTCGCATCGATTCTTATTTGTAACACCATACTGTCAGAGATAGTCAAGAACATATTAAAGAATAATGCTCTTGAATGTTTGCTCAACATATTGAGAACAGAATTGCTTATCGATCAAATGGTTTGAAGTCAGCGATACGGTAGTGAGATTTTGTCACATAATTACGTACGAGAGTTGTATTCTTTATTGGTCGCTATAAAGATTAAGCTTTTAGTGCACAATAAACATGATTCATCCTTGAAAATGCATGCACCAGTTGAAACTGGTGTACAGTAATCATTAAAGTGACCGCTTATCGTCCACACAATAACCGAGAAATAAACCATCAACCCAACCCGGTCACCCGGCCACTGAGTCATACGCTGCCACAGTGCGGACCTTCAGTGGGAGCGGAAGTAGATAAAGCGAATCTTCAACTGTCCCCACCCTAATCAGATCAGAAATCAGCAACCGCACGACAGATGCAAGATCTTCCATTATCTCCCGTGAGCTCCATTCTCCTATCGTGAACTTGTTGTGTTTGGAAGACACGAGGCTTCTTACATTCTTGGTATCTTTTGTGCGGTAGCTGGTTACCTGGCGCAAAAAGAGACAATCGCGCCCGTCCCCGTGCGCGAATGTGACGGGGCTCGACTGATAAGATAATGAAGCGAACGGCTCCGTGAGGTGTGTTGAGATTTTTGCATTATAAATAGTCTAATTGCCGTTCGATTGGGCTACCAAACGGGTACCGGACAAGGGACCAAACCGACCATCTGTTGCGTGTTACGTGCTGTGTTCCGCAAAGTTTTAGTGTGCTCATTTTTCGAACCTCTACCCCGTAGTGCCAGTGTAGAACGTTAATTGGAACCATGAAGGGACTCGCCGTGATCGCCGCCGTGCTCCTGTTCGCGTGCCTGGCCGCCAGCCAGAGCAACAATTATTTCTGGGGTGTCCGGGACCCGCGTGACGTGCTGCTTAACCGCACGATTGCCGTCCGCTCCGGTACGGTTCTGCAGGTCAAATCGATTGATCTCGTGTACCCGCTGAAGGTGAGTTGTGCGTGCGTTGGCGCGACTGTGCCGCCGTCGGCTAATATTTCGATGTCCTCCACCCTTTGCGCACGGCGTTTTTGACTCCGGCAGGGTCAGCAGGGACGCAACATTTCCGCCATCAGCGTGGTCGACCAGTACATCAATGGCAAGGGCGGCTACGCCAGCCTGTACGCCGGTGGCGTCGGCAGATAACAGCTGGCGCGCACGCAGTGAAATGATCGAATGTAATCAATTTTCAGTGCGAGATGCGAGATACCGAGGTACGAGTGAGTCTCTGTGATGAAACTAATGATGACGGCGCCAATTACCGAAACGATAACGGGATGATATTTGAGTTTCTCCTGGGGTGACCTGGGGATTGCAATGACTCTATTATTCGAAAATAAAGTTGTTTTAACCCATCAATTATTCGGCTTTCTTATTTACACAGCTCAATGCACTACGGGTAAGCATTTGTGCCACGAATGTCAATGCCGAAGTAGCAACAAACTTAGATATTGTTCTCCGAAAATGTTTGAATGTGGTAAAAGTAATCCAAAGAGCTATATGCAAAATAGTGAAAGGTTTTCTAAATATAATACTTATGGGTTTTGGTGAGAAATCCGTTCCTACACTTTGTTGAACTATAAAACAATTTTCGATAAACATGCTATCAAAATGCGAAACTGTTGTTGAGGTTGACAGAAATGTTTCTGTTTTCGGGTCAATATTAGTTTGTATTTTCAATGCTAAAGTTTAGTATTCAATATTAAGTTTATCAATGTTGATTTGTATTTTTTTCTAAATGAGACCAACATTGCAATGTATTGTGACCAGTGGGAAAAATGTTGAAAGCATATTTAAACTCAAAATGTAATGTAATGTGTTTGATACTTTTGTTTCGTCCATCAGTTTAACAATTGTTGGCATACCAAACGTCACTCATTTGCGGTGGAACCTGATTTCCAGCAACCTTTAAAGCGCAAAAACAGTTGCTTAACGAGTAAAAACAAATGAAAACATATATTGAATATATTATAAAACTTTGCAAAATTGGGAAAAAATGCTGGCTTCACACATTCTCAAGAAACTGACGGAATTAAACGCCCGAAGTCTGCCAAACATTCAACCAAACGTATGAAACTGATGGTATTGTGGAAGCATTTATATTTTCCGGAACGTATCGATGAAAATGCTATAACATTTGTAACTTTTCCTCAACTTCACTGTAGTATGATGAATGCAAGGGCAAGTGTGATAAAAATACTTAAACTGCCATGATCTGGTACACTTACCGTACGTTTAAACGTGTCTGCCGTTTCATGGCTTACTAGACTGATTTACGCAGCCATAGCCGAACAGTCAACTCGTCACTCCTCGCTTGTCACTCCTGTCTTGTCGTGTGACTCTACCGTCAAGCTACATCTATTGCCAAATCTATTCCATTGAATTATTATACAAGGATATGTACCGCAAACTTAACGACACTTGCGATAGTTCGTAGGGTTGAACCGGTTTCGTTGACCTTCCCGTCTTTCGATTCATTTACGCCTATCAAAACAAATCTTTTAGTTTTGGAAGCTATTAAGCCATAAACAGTAATAAACAATAGACGAATGACAATTCGTGCACTGTATATCTTTTGCACTTTGAAATCTTATTAGGAAATAGATTACAGTAAAAAATAAATTTCTTTATTAATATTATAGTATTCGATACCGTAGACAGATGTAGCAAAACCTTTCTGATACTCACATCCTATAGAAAAATGGTTTCGTATGCAAAGGTTTTCCCAATCCCAAACCTAGCAATTAGATACGCAGTACGGATTCCTTGGTTATAAGAACAAATTAATCAAATCGAGCGTAGTTTGAGAGTTTGTTTTTTGTTGTGTTTATCCATTCCATCGCATCGCGAAACTTGACAAATGAAGGGTATACCTTGCAAGTGATGTGTTGAAAAAAAACACCCCCGAAATCATACGCGTTCGGAGCTGCGTTTGTTAAAGCCGTTGAAGCCTGTCAAGAAGTATGCAATTCTTCGTCTTATGGACCAATGTGTAATACTTTTCGCCCATTTCCCATACTCCCACGCTGGTAAAAAGCAGGAACCGAGTTGAGCTTCCTCGGGCTTCTTTCAATATCTCATCCTTTATTCTCTAGCGAACCGCAAGGACGCGGAAGAAAATCTATTAAAAACTTAACCGCTTTTAATTTCACCCCATTCGTGTGCCATCTGTGTGCCAGAATTCAACGAATGTTCGTTTTCCCGTTTTCTCCTGCGCAGCTACCACCATCACCTCAGCTGCAGCGTCTGCACCCGTCCGACAACCGCCATCACACCGGAACAGAATGCGCAGCTACACGTGGGTGCTGGCGCTGATCGCGTACCTTACGCTGTCCCTCTGCCTGTCGGTCGGTTGGTCCCTACCGGCCGGTGGTTCCGGGGCCGCAACCGGGGGCGGTAGCAGCGGCAGCGATCTCGACCTGGACGACCGTGTGTCGGGCCAGGGTGAAGTGTCGACCTCGCAGTTCCAGCACATGCTGGCCGTCCGTTCGCCGAAGTACAACTTTGGCCTCGGCAAGCGGCGCTACATCATCGAGGACGTGCCCGGTGCGAAGCGGTTGCCCCATTACAACTTCGGGCTCGGCAAACGCGGGAGGTAGGACGTCCGTGCTAGCGGGGAGCCTTTTCTCCTGCGCGGCTTAATGCTTCTCCCTTTTTTTCTCTCTCTCTCTCTGCACAGTCCCGCCGGCGGTAGCGATTACGAGTACGATGGACTGATGGGCAACCAGCTCGGATGGAACGATAACGATTACACCAATCTGATCACGAAGGATGGCCAATTCGATTACGACGCGGAGAAGGAGAAGGACGCCGCCAAACGGGCCGCCTCCGGTAACGGTGCCGGCAGTAAGTCGATCGTTTCTCGGGGTAACAGACCAAAATACGAAAAGAGACATTTGGGAATGCTTTGCTCTAGCTACTTTTCGATGCTATAAAGCACTTTTGCTCCATGACACACAATTAAATTCACCCATTTGCACGCGGGACAGTTTTAGTACAAGTTTTAGTACAAAACCTTTATGTTGTTTTTTAAGGATTATTTTGTGAATTTAGGTCAACAAAAGTGATGTGCGAAATGCTGCACACAATATTGACTTGCTACTCAGACGATTCCTTTTTCCCAAGGCACTAGTTGATTGGTCCTTTAACAATTCGCCTATGAGAAGGCAGCAGAGTGTCTATGACAATTCTCCGCATGGCAATTATAATGTTTATAGTGAATTCAAAGCAAACGTTTTACATTGACCCAGGACAGATAGAATGAATCGCAAATTTGCTTTCCTTGCAGCTGCGTACCGGTATCACTTCGGACTGGGCAAGAGGCGCACGTACGACTTCGGGCTCGGCAAACGCTACTTCGACGCGGAAGACTTCAACAAGCGGCTTCCGACCCGGTACAACTTCGGGCTCGGCAGGCGCTAATCGGAAACGCACACTACTGCACAATAACACGCACACCGACCCCGCATCCGGTTCCGTACGGCGGGCAGCGCCGTCGGCTAGCGAGCTAATTCGAGAAGACCACAGTAAGCACGATCGAGCCAAACCAGAACAGTCCGAGAGGAATGCTGCAGCAGTGCGCGTGTGATTGGAAATGAATGCCCCCGCTTCCCATCTGCTCCAGGTACCGCACCAGCCGAAGACCAACTGATGAAAACATCCTTTCTCGGTGACATGTGGCGCTTCTCGTCGTGACTGACCGCACCGCTGTGTAAAGTATATTCATGTATACATACATCTATGCATAGAACAACAGGCACATACCCACTCACAACACATCAACACTTCCCGTGCGGGATCACCAAGACGTACAGGCCCATTATTAAAGAAGAGAGAGAAAAAGAGAGAGGAAAACACTATTAAGATAAATGTAGCATGTTAGGCAATGAGGTCTAGGAGGTCGAATCGGGTAGAATGGCGAGCAAGCGCCATCTAGGAGAGGAGACGATTACTACAAGCAAAATGTGTATGAACTAATAAAACAAGCAAAACATTATTTCAATTGGTTTACATAAATTTCAACACGTTAACAAAGTGTCCAAAGGCGTTTGTAAGGAATGTTTGTGGCAAGGAATACATAGACGTATAAAAAAGAGAAGAAAAAAAGCAAACTGTTGTACGATGAATCAAACAAATAAAGATGACAAATATAACAACAAAACAACAAAAAACAAACTTACACACACACCACCCTCATCCTAAGATAAAGAACGGAAGAACGCAACAATGGCGACACACGTATCGGTGGCTGTTTTCCTTTCTCTCACCACGATCTAATGTCTAGCGCAAGCAAAATAATGTCGTAAACTATCTATTCACCTCACTTTTCAATCACTACATCGCGGATCGCGAATTGGTTGCTCCTGTCGGGTCTCAACCCCGGCGGACATGCGATTACAACAGGCTAAACTTCTTCGCTTCGACCGAGATACCAACCCGACTGGGAAGTAGTTGGTGAGCGGCGTGTTGACGGGGGGAGACGCAAAAAAACACGCCTAAGTATTTGTACAGTTTAAGGTGTAAGCAAGGACTGACACGCAAGTTAACCTTCCCGAATGAACCATTTCAATGGCGATTGCTACCAACTACGAACTCGCGTGCGATGGTGATTATGTCTCGTTTGTTCCAATTATATGTCCACTTTCAAAGTAAGATACCTCGATGTGCTGGAGCAAAACGAGCTAGAGGCCGACTTTATGCTCGCACCCCAGATCGATTGTAAAGGGCGCATGTACTCCATCATACTGAAATTATTTATAATATATTCTTCATAGTTGCATTAAGTGAGATCGTAAAACGCATCTTCCATATGCTGACGGTTGTCAAGAAAACAACGACGAAAGCTGAACCCTATTGCGCATGAAAAAACAGCGAGCAGATTGCACACAGAAGGATATAAGCCTCCGGAGGTCCCCTGAGAAGCTAGCACTGCGTGTTGATGGAGTAGTAACATATGTATACATCTCTGTAATTCTACTGTCTCATGTATCGTTGCGTGTAATGGCAATTTTTCTGTAAATATGCAACCCCAGGTGCGCTGGAGCCGAGTATTGCAACACTTATCACACAAACTCTAATGGCGATGGCAAGGAAACAAGTTGCTACCCTAAAATCAATCCCAAATAAAGTACTACGATAGTGGTAATGAACATGGCAGAAGTTCTTTCCGGTGTTTTAATCGTCATTTGGTTTGGTTTGGAACATACATACGTGTGTGTTGAATTATATTTCGCAGACTGCACGAACTTATTGTAGAATGGTTCTATACTCCGAGGTGACTGCTATTCCCACTCTAGTGTTTATCTGCATCTTACTGACATGGCCACACACAACACCTACATGGTCTGTTGTTATCTCCATCATCGGTACTGCTTTACTGCTTCGGTCTCGGAATGTAACGAGTAATAGAAAAAAGTAAATTACCAACTTTTTAACACAATTGTTGATGCATTTTTTCAGTGTCAGTTTCAGTCTTCATTCTCAGTTGCAGTTTCAAAAGGTCAGATGTACTGTTCCCACTGAAGCATGTTTTAAATGGCGATTAGAACATATTTTCTTCACTAGACAAGAGTGGAGTTCAAAGGGTTAATTCGTTTATGAGTTGGCTTTTCTAAATTTATATAAAACGTGCATAATCACCTTTAAGGTAACGATTACAGACATACCATTGGATTACTGTTAAAGATGTTAAAGATCGTAAAATCACTCAACACACTTTTCGTGCTTTAAGTAAGACAGTTCAAACAATACTTAAATTTGGCAAACTAGATGCACATGATGTGATAAATTGACTCAAATCGAATAAAGCGACTTAGAACATTAACGCGATTCGTCATTTATCGCCATTCAATGGGATTACTTAAATAGAAAGGAATAATAAGGAATTGAAAATAGAACAGAAAAATTAAGCTTGTCTGTTGTTGAACAGATAATTTCGGATTTCCGGAAGAAACTACATAACATAATCATAACTGCACAAAGCATCCTTTGCTGATACTAATGAACGAGTAACATTTATTTCGGTATATACTATAAGAATTGTTACCGGACGATCGTTTATCACCATTTCCGAACGAAAACAGCGACAGCGATACGTACCGGGTGCTTTTGTTGCTTGGGATGCGTTTCCGCATAGTGTTGCTAGTACACATATCGAGCATAGCGCTCCGCAGCTATTTTAGAACATCTACACAAACGTTTCAAACTATGGCGTTACAAGTCTCGACTGAAGCGGGGAAAACAGGCCTCCCACCTCCCCATCCGCACAATCCGATAAATTCGTAAATATGTCATTGTTAAAGTTCCAAGGATAATAAACATGCATAATTTATATTTCGAGTTGGTTATTAATGCGTTGCTCTCTTTACTTTAAGCTTCTTACGGCCGCGCCCGTCCTGCTGATAATAGCGTGTTCACCTTCGCTCCGCGAGTGTAGATGGCGTGTATGTGTGTTTATTTTATTCCACAAACGTTGCATGTGCGATTTAAGATCGTAGAAAACAAAAAATCGGAAAATTATGGTAGCATGCTGTACCGACAAAGGGCAATTTGGTGAAGAGTATATATTCGTGTCGTATTTGTTCTGTAATGTCTCGCGATTTAAGTTTCACGTCCGTTCGAAACCACTTTAGTCCTCCGACGAGCTGGAACTCGATTCCAGGATCACCTCGAACGAGAACGGTTGGAAGGCGTAACCGAGGCCAGAATAAAACTTGCTCTGGAACTCCACCCTGAGGAAGTGAAAGCACAAAACGCATCGCTAAAGACATCGTATCACAATCACAGCCGAGAACAGAAATCACTTACCAGTGCAGACGAAGAGTGTGCAGGAAAGCGGAGAGACCCTCCATCAGCACCAGGATACCGACGGTCAGCACTGCCCAGAAAGCGAACACGGCCCACAGAGCGATGCCTCCGATCCAGCCGTCCTGCTTAAGTCCGTTCTGCAGCACCATGTTCCACAGCACTTCGGCAAGCTCTGTTCAAGTTCGAAAAACATCAGATTTAGTGCACGATCACCTTATTCCTGATGCGCGTTCTATCGCCTAGAAGACTGCTACTTACGAGCATGAGCCAACGACAAAGCCCACAAACGCAGATACGATGCGGTATGCGACACGGAACCGAGCACGTACTCGATCGTGTGGATGCCCTGATGGATGAAGATCTCGGACATTTCCTCGTTATCGTGGCCGTGACCACCACCACCCTGTTGCTGTGCCGGTTGCTGTGCACCCTGTGTTCCCGCTGCGTTATGTTGGTTCAGCCCGTCGGCATCACCGTTCTCATTGCTGTACGGTGCAATTGGTTGATGCTAGAATAGAGTTTGGTTGAAATTATAACCCCTCACAAAACTCGTAACGGTGCTATCTTGAAAACATACCGCTGCTTCCTTACGACCGCGCATAATCAGGATCGGTTTCGCCAGCAACATCCACGGCACGCACAGCAGCGCGATGACGACCAGGAACTTCTGAATGCCCTGCTGGCCGGCGAACATGAACGGCGAACAGTCACCGCCGTCTTCGTCAGGTGCCTTGAACAGCACCATGTTGATGAACGTGATCAGGATCGAAGGAGCACATCCGGCCGAGTAGGCCGCCTCCTCTGCGCTCGCCGAGTACTTAACCCACTTGATGAACATCAACAGCGTCATGTAGAAGAACAGAAACACCAGGAAGATAACCTGCGGTATGAACTCACAGTAGATGGCCATCTTGTTCTTGAAGTAGCGATGGTTGAACAGCCCTACAAACACACCGAACAGCATGTGTATCACACCGAAGATGATCGAAATCTTCATCTTGTACGCGTTCTGGAAGATGATTTTGTTCAGCGGTGCCACCTGCCACACCGGGTCGAGTCCGATCGGGTACGGCGTCTGGCTGTAGTCGAGACCCTTCGGATCGAGCTGCAGCGCCTTGTTGGTCATCACAGTGGACGTATTGTAGTTGATCGACCAGGACGACCCGAACACGTTCAGCGATTTCGAGAAGATGTCGTTATACACGAAGCCCGTGTACATCGAGAACACGCCCATCAGGAAGATGATGTACCGGCCACCGAAGAAGATGTTCCAGATTTCGTTGTCGCTTTTCTTCGCCGCAAGCGGTTTCTCCTTCAGCACCATCCACAGCCCGAACAGGGCCATGATCGTGCCGTGTCCGAGATCGCCGAACATGACCGCGAACAGGAACGGGAACGTGATGATCGTGTACGGGGCCGGGTTCATCTCGCGGTAGCTCGCCACACCGTACGCATTGATCAGCGCCTGGAAGGCGTGCGTGAACTTGTTCGTCCGGTTGTACGTCGGCGGATCCTCGAACGTTTCCATCCGGTTCAGGATCGGCGGCACGGACGACCCGGACCGCTCGGTATGTATGTGTGTTTATTTTATTCCACAAACGTTGCATGTGCGATTTAAGATCGTAGAAAACAAAAAATCGGAAAATTATGGTAGCATGCTGTACCGACAAAGGGCAATTTGGTGAAGAGTATATATTCGTGTCGTATTTGTTCTGTAATGTCTCGCGATTTAAGTTTCACGTCCGTTCGAAACCACTTTAGTCCTCCGACGAGCTGGAACTCGATTCCAGGATCACCTCGAACGAGAACGGTTGGAAGGCGTAACCGAGGCCAGAGTAAAACTTGCTCTGGAACTCCACCCTGAGGAAGTGAAAGCACAAAACGCATCGCTAAAGACATCGTATCACAATCACAGCCGAAAACAGAAATCACTTACCAGTGCAGACGAAGAGTGTGCAGGAAAGCGGAGAGACCCTCCATTAGCACCAGGATACCGACGGTCAGCACTGCCCAGAAAGCGAACACGGCCCACAGAGCGATGCCTCCGATCCAGCCGTCCTGCTTAAGTCCGTTCTGCAGCACCATGTTCCACAGCACTTCGGCAAGCTCTGTTCAAGTTCGAAAAACATCAGATTTAGTGCACGATCACCTTATTCCTGATGCGCGTTCTATCGCCTAGAAGACTGCTACTTACGAGCATGAGCCAACGACAAAGCCCACAAACGCAGATACGATGCGGTATGCGACACGGAACCGAGCACGTACTCGATCGTGTGGATGCCCTGATGGATGAAGATCTCGGACATTTCCTCGTTATCGTGGCCGTGACCACCACCACCCTGTTGCTGTGCCGGTTGCTGTGCACCCTGTGTTCCCGCTGCGTTATGTTGGTTCAGCCCGTCGGCATCACCGTTCTCATTGCTGTACGGTGCAATTGGTTGATGCTAGAATAGAGTTTGGTTGAAATTATAACCCCTCACAAAACTCGTAACGGTGCTATCTTGAAAACATACCGCTGCTTCCTTACGACCGCGCATAATCAGGATCGGTTTCGCCAGCAACATCCACGGCACGCACAGCAGCGCGATGACGACCAGGAACTTCTGAATGCCCTGCTGGCCGGCGAACATGAACGGCGAACAGTCACCGCCGTCTTCGTCAGGTGCCTTGAACAGCACCATGTTGATGAACGTGATCAGGATCGAAGGAGCACATCCGGCCGAGTAGGCCGCCTCCTCTGCGCTCGCCGAGTACTTAACCCACTTGATGAACATCAACAGCGTCATGTAGAAGAACAGAAACACCAGGAAGATAACCTGCGGTATGAACTCACAGTAGATGGCCATCTTGTTCTTGAAGTAGCGATGGTTGAACAGCCCTACAAACACACCGAACAGCATGTGTATCACACCGAAGATGATCGAAATCTTCATCTTGTACGCGTTCTGGAAGATGATTTTGTTCAGCGGTGCCACCTGCCACACCGGGTCGAGTCCGATCGGGTACGGCGTCTGGCTGTAGTCGAGACCCTTCGGATCGAGCTGCAGCGCCTTGTTGGTCATCACAGTGGACGTATTGTAGTTGATCGACCAGGACGACCCGAACACGTTCAGCGATTTCGAGAAGATGTCGTTATACACGAAGCCCGTGTACATCGAGAACACGCCCATCAGGAAGATGATGTACCGGCCACCGAAGAAGATGTTCCAGATTTCGTTGTCGCTTTTCTTCGCCGCAAGCGGTTTCTCCTTCAGCACCATCCACAGCCCGAACAGGGCCATGATCGTGCCGTGTCCGAGATCGCCGAACATGACCGCGAACAGGAACGGGAACGTGATGATCGTGTACGGGGCCGGGTTCATCTCGCGGTAGCTCGCCACACCGTACGCATTGATCAGCGCCTGGAAGGCGTGCGTGAACTTGTTCGTCCGGTTGTACGTCGGCGGATCCTCGAACGTTTCCATCCGGTTCAGGATCGGCGGCACGGACGACCCGGACCGCTCGGTACCGCGACGCAGCGCGATCTGGATCGTCTCGAAGTCGAGCAGCGGCACCCAGCACTCGGCGATCAGACACTTCTGCGTCACGTCCAGATTGAACAAGTTCAGCGTATGATAGATCGCCTTGATCTTGCGCACCTTCACGAACCAGTTCTTCAGGTTCTTCGCGGCCGCCACCAGCACCCGATGCCGGTGGTCCTGCGTCTGGCCGAGCACCGTGTGCAGATCCTCGATGCGCGTCATCACACCCATGGCCATCTCGCGCCGATCGGTTGGTGCCTCTGGGCACGGGTACAGCGTCGCCCGGAAGCCCTCGCAGATCTTCTTTACGCGCGTCTTAAGCTGATCGCCTTGGAAGAAGATGATGAACACCGACTTGTACACCTTATCGCCCTGTGCGGATGGAAGAGAACGGGACGTAGAATGTTAAATGAAAACGCGACTCTTCCCGCCGGCAACCGCGTGTGCACTTACGTTCGATGGATCTTCCAGCGGATCTTCGATCATCGCCTGGCGAAGAAACACATTACCACGGCAGGCACGCCAAAGCATGCGCTCGAATGCCGGCAGACGCTCACGCAGGATCACACCAGCAACAAAACTGCATTTTTGTTTCGATGCATTCCATAGCATAACATTGGGTATTCAAAATTCGAAACAAGGGACGGACGGACACAAAAAAGTATATATTATTAATAGTTCATGGACGAGTTTTCTTTTGTTTTTTTTCTATGTTCCATTGTATGATCACTGAATGATTGATTAGGAAGTGGAGTTGTTTATGCGTTGAGAACATAAGTTGTAAGACACACATCGGAGAGGCACGTTGTAATGAAGTGAAATGAACGAAAATGATGATTAATTTAACTGAGCACGTATACAAAACGTAATGAGCTGACACGAAATGACTATTTACGATGACGTTTTTTTTGTTTCTACAAAATCACGATCGGTTTATGCACACCGGCAGAATAAAGAATGTAACAATAACAAAAAAAAAAATATTTGATACAAACGATACAAATTAAATTTCTTTGTTCTAATCGTTACAGTAGATACAGTAATAGCAAACCGAAAGCAAAGGTTTCACAGCTGCCCCGAAACGAAAGGGAGTGTGAACTGTAATAAAGCTTCCTACTTGGAATACGCCACGGAGGATAAAACGACAAATAAAGGTATGGGGAAGTTCGAAACCCAATTGTCTTGCCTATACATTTGCTAGAGGTTCATGGACAAAACAAGCGATAGCAGATGGAGGGCGCGTCCTACTATTGTGCAAATTTTCAACAAAACAGAAACGTTCAAACAAGTGAAAATACATATGACTGTAATGTCGGTGGTGCTGGTTGATTTGCAAAAGGCACAAGGCAAGCGTAAGGCAGGATGAGGTGATAATGGCCTGAGGTGTTCGTAACGACGGTACGCCTGAATGGGGTTTGTGGAGTGCATAGCGTTAAGCTGCATTTCAAGCAAACTACTATTTCGATACATGGAAATACAGAGATCGTCGAAATGTATCACTACTACTGACCATGGCAGGTATTCTTCTGTGTCTTGTGACTTTTCCAGAAAACTGCAGTTAAAAATTAGTCACATTAATATCATATAGAGGGGAAAATGTGGAAATAAAAATAGTTAGAAACCTAAAATTTTTGTTATATTAAAACAGAAACATGTTAAAAATTAGTATAAACCCAGAAACAAAACAAACAAACGATGTATATCACCATCGAAAGAAAACAAAAGAAAGAAAGTTGAAACGAATGAATGAAAAGAGAAAAGAAAACAACTACATAGTGAATTGTTTAAAAAGCAAGTAATCATAACACCAGCATAAACTGGGAAATTTAGTAATACAAACCAATCAACTGTTAAGAAGGTTAAATATATGCAATATACAGAACGGAACGAAACCAAATACTAATAGGAAAAGAACAACGAAAACCATAAGTAGAAAGAGAAATTAAATTCACAAGACGATCAAAATCGAACCTACCCTAGCTGAACAGGACCCATTGCCTTGCCAGTGCGTGATTCGTCGGTGATCAACGCTCGGGTCATCGATTCGGTGGTATGCATGCCACCCTCTTGCTGCACATTTAACAGATAGGTTCGTGTGAGTGAGATGTTTGTTTGTTTGTTTTTTTTTTATCGTATATTGTAGTATCGATTCTGTGACTTAAGTTTCTTTTTTTTTCTATGTTCCATTGTATGATCACTGAATGATTGATTAGGAAGTGGAGTTGTTTATGCGTTGAGAACATAAGTTGTAAGACACACATCGGAGAGGCACGTTGTAATGAAGTGAAATGAACGAAAATGATGATTAATTTAACTGAGCACGTATACAAAACGTAATGAGCTGACACGAAATGACTATTTACGATGACGTTTTTTTTGTTTCTACAAAATCACGATCGGTTTATGCACACCGGCAGAATAAAGAATGTAACAATAACAAAAAAAAACATTTTTTACTAATGAAGGAGGAACAGTAACGGTTCGAAGTATTTTGTGACATTGCCCGCGCGCAATATGACTCTCTTTTATGAAAGAGTAAGAAAAAATACAAACCATTATTTAAATAAAACGTTTTAGACACACTTATTAGATTTCGAGCATTGCAACAACACTAATTGTATTAATTGGTGAATATTAATTGGTCTAGTTTGCTACAGCAAAAGTCGTAGGAACGATCGTACGACAAAGGGCGACCGAACAAAAAACAAACGGAAGCGAGAAACAAGTAATGCAAGACTTGATTATACTTAACTATGTCGATACAATACCTTGGGCAAGTTACTTTCAACTGCGGATCACATCATGTTGCACGCGAAGAGGAGGTAAGTAGTTAGCAAAGCGGTAGCAACGAAGAGCATATGGAAGCAAGACTAGTCTAGAAACTATGGTAAAATATTCCCGTACCCGAAATATACAAATATTGGGAACAAGTAACGACAACTGTGCAAATATTACATAACATGTGCATTTTTAAAGAGTATTAAGTCGATTTTTTGCGTAAGTAACTTACTGTTTTTCTATTTGTTAATATGAAACATCTTTCTATCTAACGAACAATCAAACGTACGGACTTCGTAAGATTAGTAACATATGTTTTCCGTTGTAAAGCTTGACAAACCGTTTAGCACTGCGAATTTGGGTATAAAAGGACACAGACGTGGACTGATTGAACAGAGAGAACACATCGGGGGCTTGCCTTAAGTGACGGCTGTAAATGGGGTTGAATTCGGGAAAACGCTCGTATCGTTTCTGTGCTCAAATCCCAGGCAAGACGTGTTACAGAGTTGGAGGGTGGTATCGTAGCCATATATGTGACAAAACATTCGCGTGAACCAAACGAAAGACCATAAGGAACATAATAGAAGGAGAAAAGAAAGATATTAATATCCGTACGCATATTGAATAGCTTACGGGAAGGAACGTAGACGAACAGGACAGGTAGGCGAAAATGATAGAGCAGTTACGATTGAAACAGTGAGCGTAAAACGTTATCAACCGCGAGTGAGCGTGTGATTTAGTTGTGTTTTGTTGGGTGTAGTGAATGTATTTCTTTCCCATAAACCACACCTTTTTTACAGTGAGTCAGACTTCGTTTGTTAGGATTACATAAATCAGTTACATATAATATGTTGAGACATTCGTTTTACTACACAAGAACTTCCACACGGTTAGCATAGGTTAAAGGGAAGAGAAAGGGACAAAAGAGCATATACAAGAATCTCCAGTAGAGTAAAAAAGGGCTAAACTAAAAATTACCCCCGGCTTCGGCCCGTCGAGCAAAAAAAGACATTATACTGTATAGATCAAAGGGCGTGAGAGAAAGAGCGGACGAGATATGGAGAGGAGAGAGAGAGAGAAAGAGCGAGTGAGTGAGAGTGAGCGTGTAAGATTGAAAGTAGGAAGGGAAAGTACTATAAATGTAACAAAATTTGTGTATATTTACCCTAGTTTTAGATTTTGTCCCTGTGCCCCGGCACCACCAGCTCGAATGCCCTCCTCACCAAGAAGGTTAACCTGCTCCTCTTCCCTGTGCGAATCCGCCATCTGTTGATAGCGGTTTCTTGTCTTATTAGGTACATTTCCGGTATAAACGGCCTGTTTTTTCGTTTGATTTCGATCGTTTTTTTATTTATTTTGCGTGTTTATTTTTTTTATTTTTTTTATTTGCACACGCACATTGCAAATGATCGATTTTTGTTTGTTTTTCGTGTAGTTTGGCAATTACAACACAACCGAAACATTACGTACCCAACCAGTAACAATAGCAAATAAAGAAAAGTGTGGAAACGGTAGAGGGGGAAGGGGCAGAAATGTGTACAAAATCATTAATAAAGCGAATCATGTTGTACGGAACACGTTCCGATAAAGATTAAGGATACAAAGGAGAAGAAGGAACTATAGTGTGGCGACAGCAGAAGTGGTATCGTGCTGTCGTAGAACACACACTAGCGTTCTGTGTGATGTTAGTACATACATTCGAGTTGAACCGTCTGACCCATTACCAGTATGTCAGGTGCGTGTATGTGTAATATGTGTGCTTTCGTTTTAATGTTAAGGAAAACCAAACCAGATAGAGACGATGATGTTAGTACCAAATACCAATCACAGCTGCACTTAACATACTCTGTAGAACGAAAGAAATTCACAGGTTAACTTCAAGCAATTTGGGACCCGGATTGTCCAAACGAGAAGGATTTTGCGCGAAGAAAAGACATTGAAAAATCAATCAGGAAATGTGATGATTATTATTAGTTCGTGTCTGTCATGGCGAATAGCGTTATCTTGATTGCCAAACAAAACTAGTGTCAAATATGACCCTTCGTTTCTTCTTGTATTGACGTGATCAGAAAAGGGTTCGAGGAAACCTGCCAGATTTTTTCTCAATTCCCCGTGAAGTATAGTATGAATGAACATAAAAGGCTTATTTTGCATCGTACCAGTCACCAGGTTGCATTCAGTTGTGTTGTAGCGGGTTAATTGAGTGTTTTTGATTCTTGTTATTTCTTTATTTTTAAGGTGAACTACACATTGTCAATATATTCTCGATTTCGACGAAAAAACAGGCACAGGTAGCATCTGCATTCAGTTAAATATTAGTATGTAAATATGATCGAGCAGAAGAAAAAACGAACTAAAACTCGGCAAAAAATCGACTCTGTACGGCTAGGCGGGCGTTTGAGGTAGATAAATAGAACGAGTGGATTAAAAATATGATACAAATTCGAACAGCCCGCCCATTTGCCGGCATATAGAGCAGTTGAGAATAAGTAAATGAACGAAGCATGCAAATAATGTTGCAAAACCAATAATGTCGTGTTCCGCTGAGTAATTCGTGAACTGCTAATAGTTATGTCAGGAGAGCGCATATGCCAAAAGAACACGCCGCGAAACGAAAAATATTTTTTTTGTTTAAATCCGGTTTGGGGCAAGCGTCACTCGTGCAATACATTGTTGATGTTAATAGTATAAAAACGAAGTTTCCCCCTTAAACCCGTATATCCTACGAGATACGGACGTTGCGTTTAAATAATGGTTGTACCTTTTACTTTCTTTTTAGCTTTAACGAATCATTTCCTCCGCATTCGATGGTACAGTTAGGATGGAAACATTCTTTGCAAATGACGAATGAGAGATTAACTATACGTAATGAAACTAAAAACAAACGGATGAACGTTGGAGTGTGTAGCCTATTGGACTCAAGATCGTGTATGGTAAATGAACACGTGAGAATATGTAATACGAGATATTAAATTATCATCAAACTTTTGTTTTAGAATTGACTCCTAACTCAGTTATGATTGCTTGATAGCAAAAAAAGAATAAAAACTCAATAGAGTTTGAAAGTCAATTCATGGAAGAAAAATGAAACATTATCTAAAGAACGGAACATAACATACGGAACAGTACAACATCTACAAATAATCATTGTCATGATGTACATTCGGAACGGAACTAAACTTAACACAGTGGTCATAGAAGAAACACAAAACACACTCGCACATAATCACTCACACTCGGACCACTTACCTCGTCAAAGAAGACCTGAGTCTTACGCAGGATGTGCTTCAGCTCCGTCAGCTCGAGATAGTTCCGCTTGAGCGCTTCGGCGTTTTGATTCACCTCGCGCAGTTCGTTCTCCAGCTTCTCGAAGGTCGCCTCCAAGTCGATCATCTCACGTGGCTGCGGTGCTTCGGGACTCTCGCCGGTGTCCAGCATCGGGATGCCGTCCTTTTTGATTTCCTTCTCGAGGTAGCGCAACTTGCGCTCCATCTCGTCACACCGGCGAACCTCGTTGACGAACTTGCGCTGGAACGCATTCACGTCGGGATTGAGCTGAAATGTTGGTGGTGTGTATAAGAGTGAGGAACGATTAGGGGTAAATTTCCCACTTGTGATGTTAACGGCACCGGAGATCGGGATCATTTTGCTTACATCACGGAACTGCACGAGTCCCAGCTCTCCCAACTCCGACACGCAAGCGTACGCGGCCTCGCTCTGCAGGAAGAGCTGGCAGAGGGACATCTCCTCACTGCGAAAAAGAGACCCCATGGTGCCGGATTCCGATCTAACGACAGTTCCGGGTTCAAAACGTTATCGGTGCTGGTCGATTTCTGGAAGAGAAAGATGTTATAAAACTGTGAAAAGTGTAGCTTATGTTTCTGGGTGTTCTCAATGACTATTACAGCTGCTCCCTTCCAGTGCCAGTGTGGTCAAGCCAGTGGTCCTTCAAGAAATAAAACTAAATTCTTGAAATGATGTCTTGCCCAGCCCGTACGCTGGTAAAGCCTACTGAGAGAGACTAGCCATCGGTTTACGCTTTATCAAATTTCATATAACGAATCCACAAAGTAGCGCCCTGTTTATCTCTCTGATCCACCCCGTG
>KZ070545.1:71592-84092 GCA_002091845.1 Anopheles cracens
CATGATAAATGCGAATGTGAACACCTGAGAGCGATTATGGGGACACGAATGGCTAGTGAGAAAGATTTTTCTGGATGAAGGCAAATCTTTTCAACTGTAGGAGATCCATCCGAATTTTGAACATCACACCGACTTTTTGGGGCTTTTTTTAATTAAATTTCTACTTCGATCTCGAACTGTGACAAACAGATTCGCATCGAGCGAAATTTGCAACACATATTTCACTTTGGCCAATGCAATGTCTGATGGTGTACGTTTTTGTAACATTCTCTACAGAAGACGATTTGACACGCTGTTTAGGACATTGAAGGATGAGAAACTAGTACTGAATGAAATAAAATAACAAAAAAAAACATAAATTATACCGAGTTTACGACAAGAATCACGAACATGTAGTAAATAAAGCGACACGTATTACATTTCTTCGTACGACCTATGCTCAGTTTGAAAACAATCAACCTGCCGACTGATTAATAGTATCGATGCGCCTAGCAGACACTAGCAAAACACGCGTACTCACATTAAAAAAGTAGAGATTCATCAAACCATTCGAAGCAGTACGAAACTAATTCCACAACTCTAACGCTCCTGATTGTTTCTTCGCTATTTGTTACAAAACTGCTTCGGAACGTTGCGTCACAAGTATGAAGGAAAGACGTCAGAAATGTTCTTCGTTGCCCTTTTTCCACGCGTGCATAGTTACAATTGCTTCAGAAGAACATTTTTGCGCACCGTGAACAAGAAAGACGAAGTAGTATCCTAATCATCATTTTTATATGGATTCTACATCACGTGTGGCATAAACAAAAAATCAAAACGAATGGCAACAATACTTATCGACTCACTGGGGGCGGGATGGTTGGAGCATCTGGTACAATAAGGTAATCTGTTCTAACGGTCTGAATAAAGATTAACCATCTAAACGGACAAAAAACATTCACTGACACATGAGTTGGGAGTTTGGCCTTGCCCTTGGCTGGGGGCGGAAGGAGAAGGTTGGGGGGGGGGAGGGGAGGGTCGGTAAATAATTCAACTTGTTTTTTGACAACTAACACTTGAAACTGGGCCCTGGGATGGAAAATCAAAACACTGAGTAAACGACAAAAACACGACACGAGCTATTGGTTATTTGGTGGGTCGACGAACGGACACGACCACCGGAGTCCGGTTTCGGTCGCGCCTCTATTCTACGGTATATTATTCCGCTCGAAATGAGTAACGAAAGATGAGAAACGAAAACATATACAATATACATCATAGCATCGACTGTAAAATAGTTACCTAACATTGGAGTTGGTTTTTTAATGGGTTTGGTTAAACATTCATACGTACTTGCACGTCCAACTATTTGAATCGCTCGGACGCCCTTTCTGAACGTTGCCACTAGATTTGCGTGCAGTATTGGCATATGGGGAAGGTTACAAACGTTACATACGGTCACGAAAGCGATCCGCCACCGAAAACAACAGGGTGTCGTGTCGGTTTTGGTTCGCGCGACGGAATGGTATATCGTACGGTAATGTTCGTTTTGCAGTTCGCGGTTAGACCGAAGGCAGAAGTAGAAGTGTTATCACATAATTTGCAATTGACCGAATTCGAATACGATAACGATGGGAAGAGATAAAGAAAAAGAGAAAAAGTAATCAGTAGTAACATTGCAGTAAAGAAATGAGGGACAGAGATAGGGAGTCGCAGTCGCGCAAATCGGCGGTCGTCGTCAGCCGCAGCAGACGGATAGCTCACGCTAGCTATCAAGCAGCGGTGGAACCCGACCAATCTCGTTCGAACGAGTTCTCTCTTCGCAAGCTACAGACCACAGCTAAAGGCCATAGCTCAAACGGCACACGGCAGCGGAGATGAACTTAGAGAGAACGATGGAGAACGAGCTGTGGGGCGAACTTTTGGGGAAGGAAATAAAGGCAAGCTGAGGCTTGTGAGGTATACGAAACGGAGCGACCGTTTGAACGGGTACACCACATGACATATATCTAATATGCAAACGTTTGTGGGAGATTGGTGGAAATGAAGCTCAAAAGACACATTGGAACGAATTGTAGTCGGTTTTCCATCTGTCGCGTTGCATATCCCAATAACAAACAAGGGCAGGAAAGTAGCTAAAGGATAAACTGAAAAACTGAACTCGTTTGTAGATATATGTACAATTCGTTTTCTTCCGGAATCGCATTAGAAACGGAATGTAATTACATGGCAAGAGACACAACAGATTACTTAACGGCACATAGTACGACTCAAATCTATTGATAACACTTGGCGGAAGGAAAATGTACAAGAATTGTCGATCATTCAATCACACTGGGATATTACATGCAGCACATGTAGAGAGTAATATTACACAGTAACACAGTAACACAGCAGGTAAATTTACACCAAATGTTGTGACAGCCCGAACATCACAAATGTGTTAACGTTTGCTCATCAACTGTCACTTGTAACAATTACGCGTGGCGCGTCGCAATTACGCTGTACACTAGTCAGCAGAAACTACATTTCAATTTAAAGCCGATATGACGATGTACAGTTTTCACAACAGTCTCTCTCAAACCGTTCAAAGTCGAGCAGACGTGCAAGAATGATACAGATATAGCTCACGTTGCTACTGTCTGTACATGTGTACATTTTATCACCAAAACTATGTGCTAAACAGGATATAGGAAATCTGTTTCAAAGGCATGGTGGACGCAAACAAAAATTAGCAAACGTCTGTGTTTGATTTCTCCAAAATAAAACACCGAAGGAAGGAAGATAAAGCAGCAAATTCATTCAATTTGCATAAGTTTCATAAGCCAAATGATTAGCGAAAATATAATCCACAGTTTGTTGGTTATGTTTTATATTCTGTGTTTGTAGCTAGATAAAAACTGCATCGGTGTGGTCGATTGTACAGAAAAGAATTTGAGTGTCAATAATTATCCTCTAACAAAAACAGAACAGCCCATATCAACTACCAATAGGAGATTTCAATCAGAAATAACTCCACCCAATCTATCCGAATCGGATATCCAACAGCTGATTTTACTGGAAACTGATGGTTTGTTTCGCGTTATCAGAACTGGACTATATTTCGTTTATGGAAGAGTATGGTCGCATTTGTTACGTGTAGTTGTTTGTTTTTTTTTTATAATAAACGAATTAAATTTTGTGTATGCAAAATTCATGCGAGGGCACAGGAAGTGAGGTCCTAGTGTGCAATTTCTTCAAGAACAGGACGTGAGTGCAGAGATAAAACTCTGATGAACAAAGTTTGGCAATTAAAGGAATGCATCCAGCATCGAAGCACAGTATGCCTGTAGCCGTGTACTGGTAGAGTTAAAACAGTGAGCTAGAAGATGGTCCGTTCAACTTGCCAGCAACCAGTAAAAACTAGACAGTAGAATAGCGTAGAACGTCAGCTATTTTGAAATCAGAAGAATATAGCGGCAATTTTAGCGTTAACGGAAAACGGGTTTAGTTTGTTGATTTAAGGGGGGGGGGTGACGGATGATTCTTCTGTACAATGCGCTCGTGTGTGACACCAGCCAGAGCGACGGGCAAACAATTAGCATCTGAATCGTAACCAGCGCAGACGGAGATGCTTTGTACAAAGGCAAAAGTGAGTTCGTTGCTAATGTCTAAAGAGATAGCTTGATTAAGTATTACACTTCCTCATACTCGCATGAACCACTTAGCAATGATGGTCAGATGTTGGAGGTACCTGGTGGCGTGACGCCTACATTTTGGCATTCGTGTTGCATTGACTTTTCCAATTATTTTCCCGATGACCATCGCTTAGATAGAGTATTCTACGACAGAAATGATGTTTTGAATGATACTCATGCTATTACGGAATGTGTAGAAGATAGCGTTCGGGAACGATGTAGATACGAAAAGGGTACGATAGTTTTGTCTGTACTTTACTACTCAATTAATTCGTGCTGAATTACCAGGCATTCATGCAGAACGAAAGAAAGAAAACAACGTGTTAGAGAAACGGGGGTGGAAGAGGGATTGAGTATGAAGATGACCGTTGTAGCGTTTACTTTGAATGAAATGGAGACAGTTTGTAGTCTATACCAATGTATCCATAACGCACGGTGAAAATTGTGGAACGATGGTATGCCGGCTCGAAAGCATACCGGAGCACGAATGGAGCAGAGAGTTGAAGGAATTGCTACAATTGCCAAGGCAATGGTGAAGTGCGCTGCAGCGCGTTACCGCGGTGTAAAACATTTACCACGAAGAAAACAGGCTAGTTCCGTGTACTACAGCTGGAAACAAAGCAGGGTAAGAGGTATGTTGAAATACATATGTTTTCGTGATGCGTTACAGAAGACGGATAGTAATGCTAATGTGCGAAGGTGATTATCTCTGCGTAGTCACGTTTGAACAATGAAGTTTCGGGACGATTTGTGTATAAAGCACCGAAACAATAAAGGAACAACTGGCAGACTCCTCACGACACAGGCGATATTTGACGTAGAACTTCACAAACAGACTGTGATGAACATCGAGAATGTGGAGTGAGAATTAATCGTCGAGTATTGATCTTTAACTAGCTCTGGTTGTTTACTTTCTCGTCACCCTTCATGTTCGCGGTGTGTGCATGTGTGTGTGCACCGCCAAGCATAACTATAAGGAAGGCACCGCACATCCCTCCCCGCTGCCTTACTCACACAACTTCGATCCTCTTGCTACTTTTGCTAAAATTCGGTTTGAAAACAATCCTAGAAACACACAGGTAGGGAAAAGAATCGTATGGTACTGCTACTGTACTTTAGAAAAGGTGCAAAATAGTTTAAAATTACGTAAAACACTACTATCCGAAAGTATCTAGCCGCAAAACGCAATCGTAGCGGTCCCGTTGCGTTAAGGTGACCGGCAAATATGATAAACGCGCAAGTAAGTGTGACAAAAGTTCGCAAATACGACATGACTGTACAAAAAAGCGCCCATTGGTTGCTGCAGCGAATAGTTAAAAATCAATACTACTGTTACTGGATATACTTGATAAGAGAGAAAATAATGTTATATGAGGAAGAAAACAGAGAGAAAGAGAAAAAGATACAGCACACAATGCGGTCAAGATTCCTCCTATTTACAGTGCAACAACTTCTGCAGAGGAATGTTGAGTAGACTTTTGCTCTCGCTTTTATATGTATATACGCGTATGGAAGTAAATGTGTGTTCGTGTGTGGAGTTGTATAGTATACAAATGAATCTAGAGATAAGGAATCGATGAAGAGACGAGTAATTCAAGCTGTTTTGTAAATACATATTCGAATGTGTACTTTGGAACAGAATATTTCACACAAACCAACTAGTAAAGGCTTCGCACTTTCAAAACTGCGCCCCTGGACTGGTTTTCAAAATGCAAATTTGAACAATGTAACAAAATGAACAGTAGAACCAAACGATAATCGGCAACTGGTAGAACAAAAAAACATATGCTTTCAACCAAGTCGATAACTAGAAGATTGGGAAATAATATGTCGAACTGAAATGAGCAAATGGTAGTAGTATAATAAAAAAGTTCTAACTAAACAAATGTATTCAAGAAAACTTATGCAATTGCTTTACCTAGATCACCTATTTTCGTCCTCGTTTGTGCCGTCACTGTACAATGCGTTACGAACACACAAATACACACACAAACAGAATAACACAGTCGTATTTGGATTAGATTCATGGTTCATGGTTTCAATCAGAGGATCCGTTTGGCAATCGGATGACACATTCATCATTCATAGTACGACCGTTTTCATGGGGTGGACGTTTTGTTTTGGTTTGTTTGTTTGGTTGGTTGTTTTTTTTTAGTGTTTTAGTTCAGCGGAGAGTGTTCGGTTTGAAATTCGCAGGAGAATAAAAACAATTAGAAAAGATCATTATCATTGAGGTGAGCATATGTGGTCAATAATTGATATCTATCAGAGGGGTTAGGGCACTGTATGGTGTTGGTGGGTAGAAGGTGGGGCTGTTGAACCTGGAACCTGCGGGAAGAGCTTGGAAGGACGGCATGGAGAGTGGAAATAAAAATCAACTGTGGGACACGTGGGGAAATAGTAACACGCAGGTTTCGAATCGCTGGCACTCCTCCCCAAATTGGCATTCGTCGTTCCGGTTGGGCTGAGTTGATCTACGACAGTAGCGATCGCCGCGGAACGCGCTACGATAGGTGAGACACATACATGCGAAGACTGCTCCAGGGATATCCACGGGTCGACGATATCAAACATTTGACTTGTCGGGAAATTGGATACAGACGCAACGGTATTCTTGTGGGAAGTTTGTTTTCTGGGAAGTAGTATGGAGACGGACAGTCGATTCAACGTATACTTACAGTTCTTGCATTTGCATTTCTTTATCAACGTTTCATCTTTGATGTCGTCGTGACACGCTTTGCAGTAGAACCACGCACTGAAAGCGAGAGACGAGAGGTTAGAATCGAAATGGAAGTCACATCATCGGTCGCTGCTTGGCTTGGCGCAGTTCCGCAAAGCCTTGGTTGCTCACCGCTTCACTTCGTCCGCACTCTGCGCAATGAAAAAGCCTTGCGTGTTGGCGAGTATTTTAGCACCTCGAGGATTGATGGATATCTTGCTGTCGTTGCCTTCCTCACCCCCCTTGATCTCGATGGCTAGCAGTAACAGTTTAAGCTTGGTGAAGCATAGCCTACAGTCGTGGTGAACATGGTGAAAAAGCAGTCGAATTAGTGAAACCGGTAAGTCAAATGCGAGACGGATGTGAAACAGAGAGGTTGCCTCAAAGTGTGAGGACGGACTACACGATGGGTGACACAGATGCAGGGTAGTTACTACTATGACGGGAGTTCTACTGTATATCTACGCATGCATGGTGTTTACAAACTAGTATTCTATAGCCGTTACTTCAAAAGCTAAAGGCAAGTGATCTTTGGCGTGTCTATGGTGATGTAAGCACTAACAAAAGTTTATGTATTCATGTATTGTATGTGCAGCATGACTGGCCATTGCAAGGGACGACTATTTGAGCAGTTTCAGATGACACACAGCTACATACGTTACATTCTATCAGGAAAATGGCAAACGAATATCCAGGAGATGTGATATTTTACACAATTTGCGTAACGCCTGAACACTGTCCTTATTGTTCAAGTCTATACGCTATGGCGTCGTTCTCGGCAGCGATCGAAGCAATATTGTACAGTACACCTCCGACCAAACAGAGAGTGTCTAAATCCATTCGATGGTCGTCCGGGAGAAGCGGGAGAATCTACGGTACGGCTAATCGAGAAATGCTCAACACTACAAGCTCCTAAACGGCATAGTTCCAGACGCGGAACGGCAGCTGAATTCGATGTAAAGATGGAAGCGATTTAAACCAGGATTTCGATACGGGGCCAGAGTAGAGGGATGACAAATTAGCGGACGGGATGTTCACTATTAGCACGCTTGCTCGCTCTATGGGAGTTGATTGATGGGCTTCGAACTGTGTGTTAAGTGAATGACTGAGAGAGGTAGTTAAAAAAATGTGACGAAGCTATGCTGCGGTGACGCTTTCCCACTACCGAACCACGCGAGTTCACTTTGGGCTCAGCTCATCTAGCTCGAGCCAGCTGCTACTATTTGCTGAGCGAAGCCTTCGAGAAACAATGCTTTCGTGGAGGGTTATTGAAAACACTGGAGGAAAGCTCATCTACAGGCAAACTGTTGGTAGCATAAGATGTCTAAGGAGAGCCACAAACAGTTGCTATCGTATGGTCTATTGGAACGAAATGAAACGATATACTCAACAAAAGTAACAAGACAATAAACAGATGAGTAGAAAACAGTGAAAGAGATGTATCATGAATTTCACTAGTTGGTTTGGATAGAACTTCGTCGCGATAGTTGTTAGATGAAGTGGAGATAGAGAGAAAAAAAAACTAATCTATAGTTAATGAATCAGTCCTTCATCAAAAGATTGTGTACGTGATTTTGTCACATTTGTCACTTGTTAGTGTTAAAAAGTAATAAGTAATAGAAATGTTAATTGTGTTGAAACTAGTACATATCAAAATGTTGATGGTGTTGTATGTTAAAAAAGAAAGTGAAAACTAGATATGGTATTATTTGTAATAGCAATACTGATAAAGTTAGTAGTAGTAACAGTAAATATTCTAAGAATAGTAAATAAATACTAATACAAATAAGAGAAATAGATATGTTACTAGGGGGTATAGAAAAAGGTATGTTTTTTTCAGGTAAAGATGTCTAACTGTGTCTGCTTTATGATCATGGAACTGATAAAAGTATATAGTTAATTGTAGCAAAAAGGGAACTCTTACTCGCTGGCTTGCGGAAAAGTCATGCCGGTAAAAGAAGGTGATAAGGTTTCGGTATACATCTCACATCCGGTACCCTGTAGGTAATCATTTTGCCAGGCCTGTGTGTCTGGCGACTGTAATTAGTAGATTCGGAAGAGGCAGAAAGAGAGAAGAGAGAGATGAAACAAATAAAGATAACAAAAGCGAAAGGATGTAATGGCAAAGCCGTCGAATTGAATCGAACAGCTTTTCCTGGTAGGGCCTCACTGAACAGGTGAAGGTAATTTGATGATCCCATAACTTTAGTTTTGTTTTATGTTTAGCTTTCAATTGGCACAAAGCGTTACAACTCAGACATAGCTTGTCGTGAAAGAAATCGCACCATATCTTGAAGTACCAACTGGTTCAGCATGGTGCCGGTTTGCCATTTTCACAGCCCCATAGTCAATTCCGTCATGTCATTGCCGAAGGAGCAGTTGAGATCGCGGTAAGGAAGGTAACAATCAGAGAGCGTTGCGTAGAAACCAAAGGCGGGGAGTAATAGGACAATTTGCAGTCTGGAGAACCACCGAAGAAACTAGTAACCTTTCAATTCTACCGTTTCATAATCAACCATAATCAACGCAGCGCATCACTACATTTGCTTTGTTCTAGATGCAAAGTTCCATGTTAACGTAACATTAACCTGGAACCAATTAATTAATTAATAAATTAAGTTCAAGCAAGAACTGAAAAGTTACTTCAAATATAAAATTATAACAAACATATTACGAATGCATGAACGTATATGCCAAAGAACCAGTTTCAAACAGGAGAAAAGCGTTGTAATTATTAAATGATATCGGATAATAACGGCATGGTTGATGTAAAAGCTAACATTCATCATCGAAGACAACTGTTTAACACCAAGGAAAAGCTGGTCATGGAAAATGAACTTATGTTCAGTTGTCTAACGGCGAACGTGCGGACCTTAAACAAAGCAAGAGCCAGGAGACACATGAGAAAAGGCAGGGAGATACAGAGAGATAAAGAGAGAAAGAGAGAAAGAGAGTAAAACAACCCGTCTTGACGCACACTCAACAGTCATTATGTAAGCAGTATGATAATCCAAAACGGAACCATTTACTCCTAAACACTGAAAGCAGTGGCAAACTGATGTTGCCTGGATTTGGGCAGTTGATATGTAACATGTAGTGTGGTGACTGAAAACGTAATCGAAACGGCCAAAGAATACTCCATCTAAAACTCATTCACATCGATATTCGTACAGCTGGTGTTGATGTCGCTAGTACATTGGTGACTCAAGTGTACATTGAAGTATGTCAGTTGATTTTCGTTGAGATGGGTATGTGTGACTGAGAAGGTGTCGGTTGCAACATTCTTTGCGACCAGTGTACGTATTTCCATTTCATCCAAGTGCTCATCTTACAGCACCAAGGTTTGGCGCACTACAAGTGACAATGCATGGAGCAAATAAAAATGTTTTACAACAAAGAGATGACGGGAAATTAAAAGGTGAAAGCGCCAAAAATCAAATCAAGTTTACAATGGCAGCATTTTGTGGATACAGCATACGCACAAATCACACACATAGACACACAGGACGAAGAAAATTGACGGAGAGAGAGAGAGAGACCAAAGGCGGGGAGTAATAGGACAATTTGCAGTCTGGAGAACCACCGAAGAAACTAGTAACCTTTCAATTCTACCGTTTCATAATCAACCATAATCAACGCAGCGCATCACTACATTTGCTTTGTTCTAGATGCAAAGTTCCATGTTAACGTAACATTAACCTGAAAAAAACTAATCTATAGTTAATGAATCAGTCCTTCATCAAAAGATTGTGTACGTGATTTTGTCACATTTGTCACTTGTTAGTGTTAAAAAGTAATAAGTAATAGAAATGTTAATTGTGTTGAAACTAGTACATATCAAAATGTTGATGGTGTTGTATGTTAAAAAAGAAAGTGAAAACTAGATATGGTATTATTTGTAATAGCAATACTGATAAAGTTAGTAGTAGTAACAGTAAATATTCTAAGAATAGTAAATAAATACTAATACAAATAAGAGAAATAGATATGTTACTAGGGGGTATAGAAAAAGGTATGTTTTTTTCAGGTAAAGATGTCTAACTGTGTCTGCTTTATGATCATGGAACTGATAAAAGTATATAGTTAATTGTAGCAAAAAGGGAACTCTTACTCGCTGGCTTGCGGAAAAGTCATGCCGGTAAAAGAAGGTGATAAGGTTTCGGTATACATCTCACATCCGGTACCCTGTAGGTAATCATTTTGCCAGGCCTGTGTGTCTGGCGACTGTAATTAGTAGATTCGGAAGAGGCAGAAAGAGAGAAGAGAGAGATGAAACAAATAAAGATAACAAAAGCGAAAGGATGTAATGGCAAAGCCGTCGAATTGAATCGAACAGCTTTTCCTGGTAGGGCCTCACTGAACAGGTGAAGGTAATTTGATGATCCCATAACTTTAGTTTTGTTTTATGTTTAGCTTTCAATTGGCACAAAGCGTTACAACTCAGACATAGCTTGTCGTGAAAGAAATCGCACCATATCTTGAAGTACCAACTGGTTCAGCATGGTGCCGGTTTGCCATTTTCACAGCCCCATAGTCAATTCCGTCATGTCATTGCCGAAGGAGCAGTTGAGATCGCGGTAAGGAAGGTAACAATCAGAGAGCGTTCCGTAGAAACCAAAGGCGGGGAGTAATAGGACAATTTGCAGTCTGGAGAACCACCGAAGAAACTAGTAACCTTTCAATTCTACCGTTTCAAACGACTGCTGTCCAGGTTTCCACTGTCATGATTGGCGTTATTAATGATGGTAGCATACTTATATATTGATCATCATCATTTAGAGCTTTATAACTGAGCAAATCAAACTACAAACTACGCACATTTAGGAAAGTACTGAGCTCAAAGTAAAACAACTTATTTCTAGCGTCATTACTTCGCCCGTATTCTGATTACTGGCAGGGACATTTAAGTATTTATGATGAGGTTTTTTTCTGATTCGTTTGGTTGTTCGGTTAGTAGCTTAATCTCCGAAGACGGGAAACAAATATTTGGTAAAATTCTACAAACTACCACTAGGATTAATTATTCTGCGGACGTAGCTGTGTACATTACCTTGGATGAAGATTCTTTTTAATTGAATCCCGATTAAAATTTATGTAAAAAAAAACAAATCCCAAACCAACGCCCCTTATGTATAACACATTTGTATCATTTTTTTTCTTTGCAACATTGCTTCCTTCTCCTGTAAAAGAGACTAGACACAATAATAGTTAGTAAGACGATCTGTCGCATCGCAGTCGCATTACCACCAACCGCTGCTCATACGTGCATCTCGACCCGCTGGAGCCCATCGCATCAACATGCCCTGGTGCTCTGGCAACGGCTGAAGCGACCGCACCGGTACGCCCACCTGGCTCTGGTTGACACGCTTTTGGCTTTTGTTTTGACGGGGTTGGGAATGTTGGAAGGCATTTGGAAATGCACTTTAGGCTAAAAACAGAGAGAAAGATCGCCGAATGCTGCCTGCTTTGCTATTGGTGTTGGTATTTGGTTTTACATTTTGTCCTAAAGGACCTAGACAAACAAGATGACGTTTTCCGGTCATTGTGCGAATGACTGCGCATTCCATTGCTCTTACACGCGTCCTCATTGACGCTAAAGTCTGCCGAACGAAAGATATATAGCCTGACGAGATTGGTTTCGCAATTCATGCCCGGGTTATCAATCCTTGAACTTGGGACGATTTGAGATAGAGTCTGAGTGTGTGTATTAGTTGCCTGTGCGTTTGCGATCTTCTTGTAAATAATTACGTTACATCCAACATCGCAAGAACGAAGCTTACCTTCCTCTTGCAAGAGAACGTTCCAAAAATGTATGTCACCTGCTACGCCACCCTGCCGGGCACGAACGAGTATTTGGTGCTGGTCACGTGTTGCCACGTGCCCTTGAACAATCGTTTATTCATCGCTGGACGATGAATCAGGTGACACAACCTTTGATTATCTCTTACAGTCAGAAGGCAGCCCTCTCACATTTGCTCCAATCGAACGCGTACTGGTCGCGTACCAGAGAATTACTGCATCAAGTCACTGTAGGCTTTGGACACTGAATTCGGAATTCGCTCGGTACAGTTTAATGATAGTCTACTGCTCGCAACAGTAGTAGTTATGAGTTGAGTGGGTGTATG
>KZ070545.1:125989-140270 GCA_002091845.1 Anopheles cracens
ACGCGCAATCCAACGCCGCGGGAGAGGCGAATGGAGCTTTAAATTAAATTTGCCCAAGGAGTGCACAGCACGCTCTGCTTCCTGTTTCGAGCACACTTCCTTCCTCTTTCAACACCTGGCTGCTAACGGCGACGCTCTCACCAACACACTTGCGCACACCTCACCAGCTAGCGCCAGCGTGCCCAGCCACACAACCACCAAGGCTATCCTCTATATCACACTGCTTCCGGTCTTTGCGTTATACCGTCGGAACTAGGTCAGGACGAGAACGTGAGTGAACGAACGGAAGATAGCACATACGGCACAGCGGCACGAACGGGTCGGCCACGTCAGGTCGGCGCAGGACAGTGTGCACCGCACCACCGCACGGATGATGGTGTGCGAGCTGGGAGAAGTTGAAATGGATGCGATGCGCTGCACGGCGAAAGATAGAGGGCACGACGGGGCCGCACACTACACACTTCTCGCGATTCTTTATAAAATCTCACTCATTTTCTCCACCATTCGTTGCGATCGATTTCCAGGAGCAAACGGCAACGGCCACCACCGGAACCACCGGAACGCCGCAGGATCGAAACCGTGTACGATGTCTCCCGACCTGGCACCTGGCATACGCAGGAGCTCGCGCTGTACCCCAGGTTCGGTTCACTCTCGGGCGGGAAGCGATTTCGTATATCCTGCGGTACCGAACGACCTCCGCACGAGAACTGCGTATCCCGGGTTTTGCAACCCGCTCTCCACTCCACTGCCACCGGCCGTGATACAACTAAGTGTTCACACTTCCACTCCCACTAGCACTGGCGTTTATGTGTCATAGCTGGCGAAAGAAAGAACAAGCGTTCATTTAATTGTTTCGCTGGTCACCAATGTACGTCCAAACACACACAAACAAACACATAACGTCCAACCGAAACGACAAAACACTAAATGAAGCCCGTAACAACCGTCAATGACTGCTGCGATCGTTGTCTCGCACACCTTAACCGCCATCTCTGCAGTGCCAGCATTTCAACTGCTCATTTGTTTGTGCCGTTCACTAGGCACGTCCGTTTCTAGGATCATCAACACTCGGTGCGTTCAGCACACCGAAATGCTCGTTATATAATAAAACCAAAAAAGACGGAAGCTCTCCAGGCCCCAGCGTTACGACAGCACGGGAAAAATTAGAAGAAAGGAGAACTTCCGCTACACCAGATAGGCAGACCGAAACGGGCTCGAAGCCACAGTGCCAGGACACGTAGTAAAACCGGAGAGAGCGCATCGGAAAATTGCGAGAAGCAGAAAGCCCGACCGACAAAGAGAGGGAAACAAAGCGATACAGGAAGATAGACAGAGAGGGAGAGAAAGAGAGAGAGGAGGAGAGCATTCCAGCAAAAGAGTAGGAGAGCGAACAAACGAGGCGGGGGGGGGAGGGGGGGGGAGGGCATAATGATAGAGGACAGTAAAAAGTTTTCACTCCGCCATCTTTGTGCTTCGAGGATTGTGTATGGCTCTAATAAAGATATCGACCAGAGTGGACTTGCTTGAAGTGTTTACTTGTCTTTGACCATCTAAGTACAGCAGTCAAATCTCATCCATTCGATGGAAGCAGGCAATTCTCTGGAGCCGATTAAGTCTTACAACAGTCCTTCCAGAACGTCCCTGTGTTGGTACACTTCCTTCAATTACTGTGCGAGTTGTGAACCATATCCTTCTTTTGTCCTAGATGGCACTGCTTTATTTGTGCTTCCATGCGCTTGTTACACACTGCGGTTCTCTCTCTCTCTCTCTCTTTCTTACTCTCCCACTCGTTCCGATTGTAACAAAATTCCAATCAACTCTACAGCACATCTGTCAAGTCTTTACGAGGTGTTTGCATATCCGGTTTGCACGTCACTTTAACGTATGTTTCCAAAAAACTACCGCAACCTACTGTTCCTCCATACCTGCGAAGCTTTTCTTTTGTCTCTAAAACACGATAGCTGGGTCAAATTCGCAGAAGGCTTACGAGGCTCCATCACTCTCAGTTTCTCTCTGTCCGTGTTTACTCTTCAAAACATTCAAACACGCTCTCCTGGCCCAGTCTTGGCTCTCCCGTTTTCTGACACCAGGAGTGAAGAAACTGGAGTTTTTTTTCTACTTCATTTCTTCTTGGTTCACACAACTGCCTGTGAAAAGATTTTCGAGTCCAGGCAGCAGTAAGAAGAAGACAATTTTCCACGAACAAAACTGCACCTCAAAAATTAATTAAAACGCTACGGTAACGTTTCGGCCGGGCGTCCTGCAGCGCATTGACTCATCTGCACATAATTGGAGTAAGTTATTCGCACCATCCCATCAGGCGAACGCGGATGGACAGCATTTTGTGTTTGTCGAATTACCGACCTCCCGCGGAGCACTAATTTGATCGCATTCACTTTACACCACGTGCTTCTTTCCACTAGCACCACGCCACCATTTTGAGAAAATTGGTCAATTTGTCTTCTTCACAAGCTGTAACAGTTTTACGCTCCGCTCAAATGACAGACAGCGCACACACCTTACTGTTACAAACAAGAAAGCGTAACAGTAGGCCAGGGCGGTCGCGAACATTGCTCTTTATCGTTTACTTCTTGCTCTTCTTCTATCGCTCGCACGGTTATCGGCTCTTTGGTGGCAATGGCAATTTCAGATGAAGAAATTCGGTAAAACACACAACATCTTCCCAGGTGAAACCCCGACGGAAGAAAAGGGCGAACTGAGAAGGATACCAGCCCACCATTGTACTGTTCTGCGCCGCACCACGTTACTCATCAATATCGCACTGCTATCTCTTCTACCATCCATTCCGTGAATTCTTCAAAATCCGCTCGATATCTTCGGCGAGGCATCCTTCGTTCTGTTTGGACCAGGCGCCTCCATCGAGGCGATTCTCCTTCTCGCTCGCACAAGTACACGCTTGTTGGGCGGTTACCGCTTTCCCATTCCCACACTAACTATAGCTCCACATAATTTCTCCGCACACTCTCTCTCTCTCTCGATCATGATTGTAACATATTCATAGAAAAATATTCATAAAACACATCAAATATCACCGAACTTTATAACGACGGGTACAACGCATGGCCTGTTCACAAACAGATTTAGCTAGTTTTTGTTGTTGTCAAATTATGTTCAGTTAGTTCACCATCCTTTATAAAGCAACTGTGTACTTTTTTATTAAAATTGAAACGCGTTATGCGGTCCTAGAGGTCTTAGAATCTTTCCAAAAATGGTGCATGAAACACTAATGTTGTAAGCAGGTAAAAGACAGTAGCATCAGAATAAAACAAAACGACAAAAACAAATACAAATGATCAACAATTAAGATGCATGAGTGTACTGACATCCTAGGGTAATAAAGTCGTGTTATCTTCATACGATACATGATACATTATTCACGAGAAAGCTCTGTTCAAACTAGATTTCCCATTTTCTTAATGTTAACCAGCAAAGCCCTGAGATTAAATTTGTTGTATCACGATGAGGCACCATGTCGTGCTGATTTCGGTCTAGGAACTAATAGTTGTCGAACGATATCGATATGATGATATCAAATGCCGCTCGAATACAGAGGTTGTTGCTGATAATAAGGTATATTTTGCACGATGTTTATGGTTTATTTTAATTCTTGATTATTCACGCGTTCTTTATGTTTCGTTTTTTTTTATTATCGATGAAATTATTTCAATACATTTTTTATGTTACTTAATTACTTTAAAAACGTAAATGTATTAAGAAACGAAAAATTTTGCAAAGTGTTGTAAAGCTTAAAGATAGAAACGAACAATAATAATTGCGAAAACTATCAATATTTGTAGCTATTTATCACTCAACATCATATATTTAAAGATGCATAAGATTTTCATAACGATAGACAAAATGGTTTCCAGAGATGCTTAGGTTTGTATGGAACAAAAACATTATTCACATCAGATATGCTCAATGCACAGTATTTTTTTCTTCCTGCAGTACACCACCCCGAATGGCAGTCGGTTAGCCGAGCGAATCCGTTACCTTCACGGGCGAGATCTAGCACAGTTCTGATGGAAAATTCGTTCTCTCGCACAGTTGGATCCCCGCTCGTTCGCACGAAGCGTTGGCGCGGCATGGGGTTTCGGGCATCCAAGAAGCACCGTGAGTTAAAATGAGAATGCGTCCGCACTACGGATTTACTACGGCTGCGCCAGGTCAGGGTTGAGTACTGACATCCTAGGGTAATAAAGTCGTGTTATCTTCATACGATACATGATACATTATTCACGAGAAAGCTCTGTTCAAACTAGATTTCCCATTTTCTTAATGTTAACCAGCAAAGCCCTGAGATTAAATTTGTTGTATCACGATGAGGCACCATGTCGTGCTGATTTCGGTCTAGGAACTAATAGTTGTCGAACGATATCGATATGATGATATCAAATGCCGCTCGAATACAGAGGTTGTTGCTGATAATAAGGTATATTTTGCACGATGTTTATGGTTTATTTTAATTCTTGATTATTCACGCGTTCTTTATGTTTCGTTTTTTTTTATTATCGATGAAATTATTTCAATACATTTTTTATGTTACTTAATTACTTTAAAAACGTAAATGTATTAAGAAACGAAAAATTTTGCAAAGTGTTGTAAAGCTTAAAGATAGAAACGAACAATAATAATTGCGAAAACTATCAATATTTGTAGCTATTTATCACTCAACATCATATATTTAAAGATGCATAAGATTTTCATAACGATAGACAAAATGGTTTCCAGAGATGCTTAGGTTTGTATGGAACAAAAACATTATTCACATCAGATATGCTCAATGCACAGTATACTAATTAATGAATAAACTTACATTTCTTGGAAAGACGTTGCTGATTGAAGCAATTAGTTATAGTTCTAAGTAAAGAAGAATAGTTTAGAGCTCTAAACTATTATCATATAAACAAACTCATTAAAATTTAAATAACATATTCTGAGCACCTTGCAAATAATCACGGTATTTGTTGAATGCTACTTTACATTTCTAAATTTTATTGCGGTGTTTGATGCTTTGTCTTTCATTTAAAGAAACTATCATATAATACAAATATTTATATATGTATGTATCTATTATCATATATATATATAAATATTGGTTCATTTGTTGCTTTGGACATGCAGTTACCACTAATGTCAATTATTGCTAGTTCAGAAAACGGAACATTAAAAAATATAACGGACCTGTTATATGCTTGTTTATCTACGGATAGTCACATGTTGTAAGTAAATTAGCGAAATAATACCTATAAATCAAAAACAAGATTATTTCCACACATAAAATTACCAAATATAATGACATAACTCATTGCCTTTGTCATCACAGCATGAAGTAAAGTTAAATTTAGCATGCCTTTCGCACAAATATCCCACATTTGAAAACAAAAAAGTGCTAGCCAATGTATGCTACTGATGTCCGGATCCGGAAAGGGAATGGCTGAACATTCGCCCACAAAAGATGTCGTAGAAACCATATTGCTATCTTTCCTCTAGTGGGATAAAGTCTTATTTCGTAATGTACCTTAGCAAATTGATTTATTCTTGTTAGATCTTAGACAGAGCGTTCTCTTACATTATATACCATCGCTCGACAACTCCCAGGGAGTTGCCACCGGTGCCGCATGTTCAGTTAGCGGTCTCACAAGCGTCCACCCAATCGTTGTACACATCGACCGGCTCCGAGAGGAAATTTATCGCCGTCTGGTACTCCTCCAAACAGACGCGACATAATATCTTGGCTGAATTTTTAGGTTTATCCATTTTTACCTCGCAGGACTTTTCGTGATTGCAGAACGGGCAGTTGAATTGCTGATCGAGCGGCTCTATGTTCTTACGCTTTGGCGGAGGCTTTCTTTTCGATTTTCGGCGGCCCATCGTTCGGCTGGCTGTAGGGAACAGTTAGTGACCAGTAAGATAAAGTGGATGAGAAGCGTAGCGCTAGATACTCGACATTTTTATGCTATTTAACGCTTACCAATTTAACGCGGAAATCCGGCAAACTTTGTTTACAGTCGCTTGCAATACAACGCTAATTTTTTCCCCTTTGCATCGGGAACTGTCAATGGTGCCGACGCCATGCGGTTTATATCCGTTGATCGAACGCTACACATCAGAGCTCGCATGCCGACATTTTGCTCTTCGCAATCGATATATAAATGTTATATGTTGTTGGAATATAATTCTGATATAATTTCCATTAAATTAGCTCACAGCGTACAAAACAATTTGGTCAAGTCTCAATTAAAAATAAATGCAAAAAACGCAAAAGCGCCAAAGTCCATTTATACTACAGGCCAGTCCATCCAAAACGATTTGACTGCAAAAAACGAAACGAGGAAGAAGACCAGTGCGATCAAAACAAACCGATGTTTTGATCGGAACACACTCGTTTTTATCCAGCAAACCTCGGTTTTATCTAAAGTATATACATATTTGACAGTTATACATGCAAACCTAAGAAAGATTATTGTGTTGTAATAGTGTTTCGTTCGTCGTTTGTGTAAATCAAGCCAGTAATCAGGAGTGTGAGTTTGTCCCGCAGGACCAGACGATGAGCAACAACATCAACGATCAAACTCTTGCTTCACAAAGCCAGTAATCAGGAGTGTGAGTTTGTCCCGCAGGACCAGACGATGAGCAACAACATCAACGATCAAACTCTTGCTTCACTTGTAATAACTGGCGTTGATTTAAGCACCGGTTACTCAACAATGATGGATTTAGTCGCATAGTGTTAGATTATCTAATTAATAGCACTGTTCGCAGCTTCTCATTCATGTGTTTCGTGTTTTAATCCAGGGATTTGTTTTGATCCGGGCATGCTCGTAACTGTCAAAACTACATGTTTGAAAGAGAGCTACGGACTCACCTGTAGTTTGTCCATCCACCTTGATACAGACTGTAAGTAAAGCCCGCTTAACAACAACATGAATTCCGTAATCCGGTCTCGATTCAGCAGCAAACAGTTCGCCCTATTGTGCAAATTCCAGTTTCCGGTAGCAGCGATGGCAACAACTACCGCGAATCCGATCGAAGCCGCTATCCGCACGGGTCTCACGAAAGAACTGGCCCCCGTGCATCTGGAGGTGGTCAATGAGTCGTACATGCACAATGTCCTGAAGGGATCGGAAACACACTTCAAAGTTCTAGTCGTTTCGCAACAGTTTGATGGTTTACCGTTAATAAAGGTATGTAGACTCCTCAGAATGATCAATGGGCGATTAAAAGTAAATTTCTCATCCTTAATTTCAGCGGCATCGTTTGGTGAATGATATTGTAAAGACCCAGCTTGCCGGCGACTTCGTTCATGCGCTGTCGATTGTCGCGAAAACCCCGCAGCAGTGGGACGAAGCGTACAAGCTTGAGCCAAGTCCAAATTGTAAAGGCGGATTTGGCAAATAAATTTTAGATTACTATTTAGAAGCTCTTGAACCACAAGCTTGTTATTATAATTGCAAAATATAAACCAGCGTTTGAATGAAATGCTACAAAGCTACGTTTGTAGCATCGGCAGTGTTTATTGGAGTAATATGCTCACATTTTCCAGAGTTATATGCTGTACGTATCGAGTCGTAACTTTCCATCGTTTTCCGTGAAATACATCATATCCGCCATGGTTTGCTCGCATATCATCTCCTCCACACGTTGGTGCATCTGCAACAGATGATAATAATATTCAAAACAAGGTCTACAACGAAAAACTAAATTTTGTAAAAAAAACAACTGTACCGCTTGTGCATTAAACTCCTTCAACACCTCCGGGTGTTTGAAGTTGGGCCCAAAGTTAACGCTGATCGTAACGTTCTTATGCAACGATATTGCCGGATAGTATGCGCCTCGATAAACGTCCACAAACGCTTCTCCCTGACAAACACCGTTCTTGAAGAAGTGAATCTTACTTCCGGGTTGAATTTTCAGCGATTTCAGCGTCTCATTTACGCGATCCTTATCCTCGTAGTACAGATGACTCTTGAACTTCACCAACGGGCGATCTTTGAACGTGTTTGACGCGTGGTTGGCCTGATTCTCGTTCGGTAGCGTTATGAGGAAGCCCAACGTGTCTCCCTCGGCATATCCGGCGCTAAAGTGTTTGCCGTGTGATTCGTGGAACTTGGTGCCCTTACGTGATCGCCACGAGTATCCAAATTTATCGTATCCCAACGGTGCCTGCAGATTGGCGTACTCCTGACCCCAACCCAAACGGCACGCGGAACCATCGGGCATATCCTCGACTGTAGCCTCCCAGTACCAACATCCTTTAGTAACATCTGTGGGGTAGTAAAAGAGTACGACACGTGTCAGATAACACCCGCTGGCACATAAACACTCACAAACCACTCTCACTCACAATGGGAAGCCCGGGCCATGCAGTAACCTTTCTCACCCGTTACCGACAGTCGATCCTCGGATACCTTCAGCTGAGGGGCACGATCGTGCAGTGCGACCAGAACAGCGTTCGGTGAAAGCACACGATACAACCAACCGGGAATTGGCTTCCCAGCCCAGTCAGCGCTTTCGTCAAACTCCTGCCGGAACGGTGCGTGCGGATCCGGTTCGGCCAGTATGTACCGATAGCCATCTTTGTTGAACGGATGCTCGAGCGGATATCCGTGCGCGGGCAGCTTCACCAGCGCTCCGACGTCCGTCCCGAGTCGACTCTTCTTTCCCAGCGCTCCGCCCTGCTCACTGTTCGGAAGTTTTCGCTTCTGCTGTCTGCTTTTTGTGAAATTTTGCGTTGCTGTAAAGCGGCGTGGAATACAGAAAACAAACAGATGCGCGGAATCAGAGCAGCTCCTTCTTTCTTCTTGGCAACGTCGACAATTTGCATACTTTCTTCCATGTCGCTGGTGTGAGGTAATGTGTAACGAGAATGCACTTAATGGTTTGACGGTAAAACTTGGTTTATCCCGAAAATTGAGGCACAATAGTGAAACAATGTAACAAGTTAAACACGGAAAATATCACAACCACGCTACATCATGAGACTTTCGCAGCGAATTTTGGTGTTTTAATTTCATTCCCTTATCTTCCCCCCACCAATAATCACAACCACGCTACATCATGAGACTTTCGCAGCGAATTTTGGTGTTTTAATTTCATTCCCTTATCTTCCCCCCACCAATAATGTGGTCACTTTTTACGCAGCAAACTAATACGTGCAACTGACGTTAGTTTGTTGTTCTAGCGTCTCGCTCTAACGTTTCATGACGCATTATCTCCCTTTCCCACGCCGCGCATAAAAAATAAATCTAAATGCGGTAAACAATCGGTGCAATTATGCTTTTAGGTTCAGACGGCAAATGGTTAAAATATTGGCTGAACATGTTAATAACACATTTAATGAGGAAATATTTAGACAAATAGCAGCACTCAGCTTTTTAGTAAAAAAATTTGAATGGTATTTTTATCATTTTTATGACTCAATTAAGTTCCCAAACTACCTGTCCTGGCGTCTTTCACTCACCCAGCGTTGTAGATTCGTCGTACGTCGGTTTAACCTGCGTCAGATCCGTATTCGCCAGTCCATACATCTGGCCATGCTCGTTGCTTTCCTCGTACGAGAACAACGTGTTGATGTCTTTGATCAGGGACCTCTGGACGGTAGCGTACCACGATTGAGTTGATCGGCGAGCCATAGTGGTCATTGCCTCCCAGTAGTGATCCATGTACGGTATAATGTCCTTATCCTTGCTGAACATCAGCCTCGCCTTGCCCTCCTTGCTGGCCGTTTGCTGCAGATTCGCCAGCGCCGTAATGCACATCTGCGGTATCGAGGCCTGCACCTTGCGGAAACTTTCCAGCCCCGTTACGGAGCAGTTTTTGCACACAAACATATAGTTCATCATGAAGGGAACGAGGCGACCAAGTTGAAACCCGATGCAGGACTCGTGAAACCACCGGCTACAGGTGGCACAGAGCAGCTCCACGATGTTGAGATTCCTTTCCTTTCCACTGGAGAAAAATTATGAAGATAAGGAAGAGCTATCAACCACTGTTCGAAGTGAGTACCTAATCTGCGTTCTACCTACCAGTAACAATGGTATTTTTCGTCCCCTGCAGGAGACCTTTTGATCTCCGTTTTCATCTCGACTGTTTCCATTTTTTACGGCCACTACTATCAAACACACTGAAGCACGAATTGAATTTAAGTACAGAAACGTTCCTGGCTTCGCTTGCTAGCACATTTGAGGTGCTTTGTGCGATATTTCATTCATGAAATCGTATATTTCAACGAGGCGAAGAGTTTGTGCATCACATTAAACAAAAAACAGGCTTGATGTTTGTTTCACGCGAACTAGCGGCATCGGAGAAGTTTGACAGATAAACGGCATGCTGCACAAGGTTTGTAGCGAGTACGATGTGCTCATCTAAACAGATTGACAATTGACATTTTCGCTGCCGTGTTTTATACAAAACACAAAACAATATTTTATAATTTGTTATCATATTTAATCACTGTTGTTAAAGTGTTCTAGTTGGTATGTTTTAAGAAAGCTTTCTTATCAAACCGCAGTGTTCGTTCTTTTGATTCCGCATTCATTGTACTATTTATCTCCCATCACCTTTTCCAACGTACTGCACAAACAAACGCGATTGTAGATGCTCTTATCAAAGCAAATGTTTTTGCCGGTATTTTTCGATAGGTTTACCACGATCCCGACGATGTCGACGTAGACAAGCTGTGTTCCGGGCGCTCTCGAAAGCTATTCTAACACATCACTATGACGGCAATACTTGGCGCCGGCATCAGTGGACTGGCGGCGGGACATTATTTGCTCAGGAAAGCATCCCATCTACCTCTTACAATATACGAAGCAACGGACCGCGTCGGTGGCTGGATCCGATCGGATCGCTACCTCGACAGTGGGTACGTGTTCGAAGCGGGTCCTCGCACAATCCGGCCCAAAGGACCAGCAGCAAGCAACACGCTCGAACTGATCGAGGACCTGGGACTGGCCGATCAGGTATACTCGATCAACTCAAATCACACTGCAGCGCGTAATCGCATGATCTACGCTAAGGGAAAGCTGAATTTACTGCCAAACTCACTGGGGGGAATACTGAAAACGGTCCCACCGTTTACGAAGCCACTGTATGTTGCTGCCTTCCGTGATCTTCTTGCGGGCAGATCAAAAACCGCACTGCAGGATGAATCCATGTACTCCTTCGTGGAACGACGGTTCGGTAAGGAGATCGCTGATTACGCAGTCAGCTCGATGTTGTGTGGAATCTGCGCCGGGGATGCGAAACAGATAAGCGTAAAGTTCCTGATGAAGGATCTGTTTGACCGCGAACAGCAACACGGCGGTGTCATCAAGGGACTGCTTAAAGAGGCACTCCAAAATCGGAAGAACAAAGGACCGGCCACTACCAAAGCAACACCAACGCAAATGGCAAAACTGGCGGAACGGGCAAAAGCGGAAAACTGGAGCATTTACTCGATACGTGGCGGACTGCAGACTCTTCCCGAAACGCTAGCCGACGATCTGCAGGCGAAAGGTGTGTCCATCGTCACGGGTACCAAATTCGAGGAGTTAACTTTCGAACGGGACAGAATAGCGCTGCGTGTCGATGGCCGGGAGCAGCTGCTGCAGCATCTGGTTAGCAGCATTCCAAGCTACAAGCTGGCCAGGCACGTGCAGAAGCAACATCCGCAGTTGGGCTCCACGCTGGCCAGCATTCCGTTCGTGGATGTGTGCGTAATCAACCTGCAATACCGTCGGGCCGATCTGTTGAAGCAGGACGGATTTGGATTTTTGGTACCCCCAATCGAGAATCTTCCCATACTGGGTGTGATTTTCGATAGCTGTTGCTTCGACATGGACAACAACACGGTGCTCACCGTGATGATGGGAGGTGCCTGGTTCGAGAGATGGTTCGGTAAAAATCCCTCCGAAGAGCAGTTGCTGGAGGTAGCACTAAAGAACGTGAGCGAGATTCTGCACATCGACCAGCAGCCCGACAGTTACAAGGTAAATTTGCTGCGCAAATGCATTCCCCAGTACACCGTGGGCCACCAGCAGCGGGTGAAAGCAATACGGGACTACATCGAGCAGCACCGGCTCCCGATCGTGCTGTGTGGTGCTTCGTACGATGGTGTAGGAGTTAACGACGTGATACTATCCGCCAGAACGAATGTGGATAAAATGCTGCTGCAATAGATTGTTTTGTTATTTAGATGATGTGGGGAAAGTTTTTGTGAAGCATACCGCATGTTGAAACGTCCAACATGGCCACAATAAATATGTATGACAAGGATATGATCCTTCTAACAATGCTCGACAACTGAAAGAATTCTTCAACAAACGAAGTTACTTTACGTTCCGAATTGTTAAGTTTCCCGTCGTTACTTGGTAGTTCTAACCTGACATCAGGATAGCAATTCGTAAGAGTGGGATCTTCGAAGAACTTTTTATAACAGTCAACCCATATATCCCATAACCCCTTGATGAATATAGTTGGAATGTTTTCTAAAGCAGTTGAACATTTCGATTTAACTTCAGAGATTTAAGTTCAGATTTTAATTCAGAGAGAAAAAAGAAAGAGCTGCTATGGATACGTGCATGAGATCCGAATGTGACCTTATTTTTTAGGTGATAGATCGACCGTATCGAATCGATCGATCACAACATACGCACACAGCTCGATCCGAAATCACCTGCCAATGGCACAAACGCACCGGCCGTGCCAAATACGGATCCGCAAGGAAAGCGATAAACAGCATAAACATTTTCATTTTCTTTTCATTTGCACATCGAATCGCTCGATGGCTGCGCGCGGCCAACATTAGCCGACGGTAGCTGCGCCATATAGCGTGCTGCTGTACAGAACTGGTCCATACGGCCGTTCGGCCAAGGTAGGTGGGTAGAAAGCGAGCATCACACTTCGCTTCATACGGTTTGAGGACAATTTGGGTACGGTTAGAAAACCGCACGCCGGCGTTTATGATAAACGACGTGACGAATGATCCATCGGTAGCGTACACTGCGGCGTCGGTGTGTATGGGACGCGACGGGAAATCTGCTCGTAAGCGTCCATAACAGACCGCGGAACAGCGGGGGTGCCCGGGACGAGCGGTTTGAAAGAAAAAGTAAGTGAAATGTCCGGTACGTGAGTAAATGTAATCACATATTCATGTCATGCCCATCGTCAGCTGCGCTTTGGATGCGGCTGGACTGACTACGGTCTCTAACGGAAACGAAGAAAGGCTGGCTCCCCGACGAATATCATGCGGACGGGTTTGGCATGCACTGCACAGTCGTACTTGGCAGTGACGTACGCGTTGAGTTCTATTGACCATTGCTGTGGACCAACACCAACGACTGGAGGTGTCTGAGGTCGTCAGCAACATTCCATTGCCTCTGTTTGTTTTTTATTCCCTATCCACAACATTTCATAATGGTACTTTTACGATATTTTTTTCAAATTCCAACAAACCTCACCTAGCGGCGCATGGCTGCATCGGACTCCAAACAGTTCGACTTTGCTCCGTAACATCGGCGGCATCGAGAGCCTGGCACACTTCGACTGGAACTAATCGTTGTGATGTTGATTTCGGTTACTCACCATTAGCCCGCCGAAACGCATCCAAGTAACTGTAGCACTTTGTTGTTGTTTTTTTTTCGCCTGCTTGTCTGATCCGTCTCTCCTCTAGCGAACATATCGAGGAGCGAACGCCGGATGATCAGACAAGTGATCGTAAGTACCTTTACGTCTTGCTTATCGCGCCCCGATACCAGCGCAACAAAAAGGCGTGCCGCAATTGTGCGAGATGTTACAAGAAAAAGCAAAAGTGTGTATGCGATTTTTCGCCTTGCGAAAAAAAAAAAACAAACACCAAATAAGACATGCAGAGTCTGTTCCCGGCCGGTATTGAAAGTGAAAATAGATTTGCATACGTAGCTTGGGGAGACCGTTCCGTTTACACCGTCATGCCTCTGTGGTATTCAGCTCCTTAAGGTATTTATTTTGCATTTGTGAGGTCGATGCGCAGCTCCATGATTATGAAATTCGTTTCCATGTAAATATGAGACATTTAAATCAGTCTACGCTATCTACAGAAGTACAGACAAAATACTTTCCTAATGATATACACATGTTTTGGTTTTAAGCATTATACAAATTTGTGTAAAATGCTTGTCATAAAGTTTACTAATTTTTAAGACTATCAATCATGTTAATTGTACTAAGCCCGCCAATACAATAACAGCTCATTAACACCCGTTTTTATTTGTTTTTTGTTGTTTTAAAAGTTGGGTCA
>KZ070545.1:140280-150350 GCA_002091845.1 Anopheles cracens
GAGTTCAGCTAATGAGGGACCTATGTTTGTTGTTTATGGACCATGCTCAACAAATTCAACCGTTTGGAAATGATTTGGAGGGGCCATTTTTATAGTAGAAACTAGCTTTTATTGCGTATTTTAGAATTTTCTTCCAGCAATGTAGTCTTCGAGGTCGAAGTGGAAGCAATAGGAATAACTCCCGAAAGCTTAGGTCGCTCAAATCAGCGTGTGCACACACTTTCACAATCTCCCGATGAGCTTCAGTTGCATAGAGGCATAGAGTTATCCATATTGAAGACGAAACAAGTATATGATGCAATAAACCAGTGACAAATATCAATACAACTTATGAGCTATATACCCCAACTCGACTATAAACGCTTTGGATTCTATTAAAATAACTCATCACAGGCTTGTCAAAATGATCGGAAAAGTATGCTTTACAGTAGTTGTGGTTCAAAGGGTAGATAACACAGGTTACGCCTGTACGTGAGTGCATGAAATTAATGAAAAACTCAATGTGAAAACCATATTCCCTAAAAAAGTACCAGCTCTAATATGATACTTTGCAAGTATTCTATAAAAAACTACAACACCCGAACACGATTCGGAATAACAACGAAACCCACCACGGTAATCCGACTGAAAGCACACAAACCACGCGGCCACCATTAAGCCCCGTTTAATCAACCGTCGCATTGGCGACGCCCGAAAAAAACAAACACCAAATAAGACATGCAGAGTCTGTTCCCGGCCGGTATTGAAAGTGAAAATAGATTTCCATACGTAGCTTGGGGAGACCGTTCCGTTTACACCGTCATGCCTCTGTGGTATTCAGCTCCTTAAGGTATTTATTTTGCATTTGTGAGGTCGATGCGCAGCTCCATGATTATGAAATTCGTTTCCATGTAAATATGAGACATTTAAATCAGTCTACGCTATCTCCAGAAATACAGACAAAATACTTTCCTAATGATATACACATGTTTTGGTTTTAAGCATTATACAAATTTGTGTAAAATGCTTGTCATAAAGTTTACTAATTTTTAAGACTATCAATCATGTTAATTGTACTAAGCCCGCCAATACAATAACAGACGTCGTCGTGTCCGCTTAGTGCGCTAGTTTCCCGCATCCGAAACCGCGAATGCCGCGGTGGCTGGCGGCCAAGGATCGAGTAGATCGAGTGGAAACACAAAAGCTTGAATCGCGCGTTGTGCGCATATCTGTGGCTCCCGTGCGGACAGTGACGGCCGGCCGTGTTACGGCGTGAAGTGCAGCAAGTGCGAGTGAAATTTTATAGTCAGCATTCCCCGACTAGAGCTGACCAATTGCCACAGTGCGTGTTTGTGTGGGTTGGGCTCGAGTGTCCAGTGTGGCAGAGGAATCTACGGCGAGATCGGCAGGACCGTTGAGACAGCGTGAAAACGTGCGCACGGTGAAAATGGCCATTCAAATGGAACAAGTGAGTGCAGCATGGCGCGTTTTGTTTTCGATTTACTTTCGACCGCACCGACCGCCCTCGTACAGTGATCGGGCGCTGGGGGGAGAAATCAGGATCTGACGACGGTGGCGATTCGTCAAATTATGACGCGATATGACGGGAATACGGGAAGCAATGGATTACCCCATTACAATACGTGCTCAGAACTGCAATCGTGTGTACTTTAATGCTATCACAATGAACGCGTTGAACTGAAAACAGAAAATTTGCATGTTTGCACCATTCGCGAGAGACACAGAATCGCTGCCATGGTTCACCCGGTCCGTTCCGGTCGGTCGAACAAGCTAATAATTGCTTTCGGTGCCTTCGTACCAGAAAAACCAAGCAACTATGAAATTGATCCCCACGATGTGTTGCGAGCGAGGCTGTGAAATTAGGCTACATCTGTTCTAATGATCGCGTTAAATGGCGGACGGAGCATAATTGCGTCTATCTAGCCGCTGTGCTAACAGTCTGCCCATACCATCGGCCACTGTGCAGTACAGTTACAGTGGACCAAGTCCCAAGTACCTTATAGCGAGAAAGAAAGAAAGAAAAAAAGCACTCTGCTCCAGTGACAGTTGGCCCATTCCAAGTAGCGGAATCCGTCTTTTGCGCCGATGTCCCCCGCAACTGGTTTCGCTGCTGGAAGGGCAATTTGTGCAATCAGGTTCCGAGCGGTCACCACTGTAACGGGGATGGCTCTGCTGGGCCAATGTCAGGGTCGTCTGCGTGTGCGCGCGTGTGCCTGCCACCGGATGGAGCTGCGTTTTTCACCTGCGCTTAAGATAAGCTCATGCGCAGCAGCTCGCGGTGCCAGGTGGCGCATTCCGAAAATGAGGCTGCAGTGCGTCGGCTCGTCCAAAATCCTGTCCCCGGCAACCGCTCCCGCGACGGGCTGGGGGCCATTCGCACAACACACCACGCGCGATGGTGGGGGAGGGTGGCGCAGAAAGGGTGGCGTCGGTGGTGGTGGTGGCTGTTTTCACTTGCAGCCCGCACTCCGAACAGGTTGATCGGGGTGGATTTCGCGCAGTTACTGTTCGAGCGTCGCGAAACGTGGTTGTGTCCCGGCGTCGTCGTCGTGTCCGCTTAGTGCGCTAGTTTCCCGCATCCGAAACCGCGAATGCCGCGGTGGCTGGCGGCCAAGGATCGAGTAGTTCTCCAGCAAACTCTTAAACAACATTTAAAATTCAACATGCTCGCAACCTATCGAATTTAACAGCAGAAAAACACGGTGGCGCGGTTTTTATGTTGCTGGATGTAGCCCAAGTTCTGTTCCTTCAGCTACATCTGTTCTAATGATCGCGTTAAATGGCGGACGGAGCATAATTGCGTCTATCTAGCCGCTGTGCTAACAGTCTGCCCAGATACATCTACAATGAGAACAATGGCTTAAACCGGGTTGAAAAGCTACACCAAAATAGTAGAAACAATCGATCAAAAATTCCCTGCCAAAAGCAATCGCACTAGAGATTTCAATTGCAGACATTTGCGAAAGATAAAAAGCTGAAACGGTATATAGAAAAAATGAGGCACAGTTACTTTGGAACGGCCGCCAAGAATAATTTAACGGCCTAAGTGTTAAGTTAAAATGAATAGTTTTAACAACAAAAAAAAGAAACCGGAAACACAAATCATCAAACATTCATGGACTTTCCAATATGTAAGGAGTATCGAATGGGAATGGAAATTAAGAATTCAATCGAACGTAGAAGAATTCAATGGTCAAAATAGGATACGAATGGATATGCAATCATTCCCATGGTAGAAGTGATACCAAAATCCCATCTGAATCGTGCCTCCTCCCTCCCCCCCCCTCTCTCTCTCTTTCTCTCTCTCTCTCTCTCTCTTTCTCTCTAGCAAGAAGTGACTATCTGCCTAGTGATAAAAAAGTCTCCTAAGCCCGTAAGACGGCGGGGAAGCCATATGGTCAGAAGAGCAAGCGCAAGGTCTTGCACACCAATGATTGTGGGATCGATTCTCTACTGGATCGTTCCCCCGTACGTAGGACTAAGAGTTTGGAATATCCAGCCTCGGGTGAAATTGAGGTAAGAAAGACGTGCAAGAAGAGGATGTTGTGCCAATAACGACACGCATATAACCGTGCAAAGCAGGTCGTTACGGCAAGTTGAAGAAGAAGCATTCGAAATTAAACTCGTCCAAGGCAATAAGGTATTAAATAAATTAATGTGAAGCATTTTTTTCAAATTGGAACAATATAATTCCACACATGTTCTCCAGCAAACTCTTAAACAACATTTAAAATTCAACATGCTCGCAACCTATCGAATTTAACAGCAGAAAAACACGGTGATTACTCAAAAAATAAAACAAACGATTAACTTCTCAGCATTGAGGAACGTGAATATCCAACCTTTGAGAAGAGGCTATTTTGCAAGTCCGATGGCAGTTTTTTTCTACATTATATTCTGCACCTTTCCGATAGAATAATGAATGATTATTTTATTTTCCCTGTCTATCTAACATCATCAAAATAAACGAAGAATATCTTAACGATGCTCAAGCCATTTAACCATTTAAAGGTATTTCGAGGTCGAGGAAAATTTACATAGGTTTCGCTACAAACATCCTATGATTCTTATAAAAACACAATTATCTATCTCACCACAGCATGTAATTAAATATTTGCAAATGTTTATATTGCGGTTGTTTGAAAACAATTAGTTTATCATATGCTTTGCATATCAAAAACAATCCAGTCTTTCAAATGTTAGTTGCGATTTACATCATTGCTGGATAGCGAAGTCTGGACACATCAAACCTGGTTCGACAAGTTAGATCGAACTTGTGGATCGCATCACTCTCTACACAAGGATGGCTGCTTATTACATAACTAAAATTATGTACTTTTATCAGTATTAGACTAAATTTCATTAAAATTATAAGATACATCTACAATGAGAACAATGGCTTAAACCGGGTTGAAAAGCTACACCAAAATAGTAGAAACAATCGATCAAAAATTAGCCTCGGGTGTGGTGAAGAAATCGAAAGTCATTGATTAATAGCACCACCACCACCACCACAACAACAGCATGCAGAGCAGCGCTGGAATAAAATAAACAGATTAAGCCTTCCCCACCCCTCACATACACACACACACGTGGAGCTCGCCACGGTACGGGGGTGGAAAACCGCCCAGCATCACAAAAGAGTCCCTCGCAAGAAGAAAATTACCTCCCTAAGGCGGAGAGCAGCCCGTTTCCGTTGTTCGAATTTGATTAACCACATTCCGCGCGGCCATGCGGGATCTCTGGGGTGCGCGGTCCAGACGCCCAGCTCCTGGATCCGGCGACGGCAGGGCGGCATTCCGAAGCGGCAGCCGTCGACACGCTTGCTTTCCCACGCCACGGAGCAAACCACACCCGATCGCCACGATCGGGAAGTCAATTAAGGGAAAATTGTTTCGCAACAAGACACGTTCTATCCCACCCACAGTCGGAAGGGAAGAATAGCGCAGGAAAGGAAGGTGGGTTGGGTGGCTGCTTTGGGTGTTTTTGGGTGAGTTAATTTTCCCCATTTTCTATTTGGCATATTAATTCGCTCGTGTGTTGCGCCCGTATCGCTAACGATCGTTTTTCGTGGGTGTTGATGGTTGTGAACATCGTAAGCAGATGGTTTATGTGCGGTTCTACTGCCTGAGTTAACAAATAAGAATACACTTGGAGAGAAACTAATAGCACTACCATGACTTACTCAAAAAATAAAACAAACGATTAACTTCTCAGCATTGAGGAACGTGAATATCCAACCTTTGAGAAGAGGCTATTTTGTAAGTACGATGGCAGTTTTTTCTACATTATATTCTGCACCTTTCCGATAGAATAATGCGAGGAAAAGTTACTTAGGTTTCGCAACAAAAATCCTATGATTCTAAGAAAAAGACAATTATCTATCTCACCACAGCATGTAATTAAATATTTGCAAATGTTCATATTGCGGTGGTTTGAAAACAATTAGTTTATCATAAGCTTAACATCTCAAAAACAATCCAGTCTTTAAAATGTTAGTTGCGATTTGCATCATTACCTTGCTGGATAGCGAAGTCTGGACACATCATGCCTGGTACGACAAGTTAGATCGAACTCGTGGATCGCATCACTCTCTACACAAGGATGGCTGCTTATTACATAACTATAATTATGTACTTTTATCAGTATTAGACTAAATTTCATCTTATTGTAGATACATCTACAATGAGAACAATGGCTTAAACCGGGTTGAAAAGCTACACCAAAATAGTAGAAACAATCGATCAAAAATTAGGTGGCGGTCGTTTCAGCAGCGGTTGCTTCATAAGCGAATGGTGGCTTAGAATGGATTTGATGGGTCTTTTCAAACTGCAATGGAGAGGGGACCATGGCATGCCGTGAGTAGTTCCGGCCAGAGATACTATGTTGCCACAACACGCATACGGAGCGAAAGCATCCAGCAACATACGCACGAATAGATACGGGAGAAAAGCAACGTGTGTACCTCATAATCATCGATGGAGCTGGCCGAATCGCTACCGGTGCTAGGCGCGTGCCGGAACGGAACTGCGTCATGTAGGGTTTGTGCTTGGGCAGGAAGCTCGGGTACAGCATCGGAGACTTGGTGTAGGCCGACGGGTGCAGTGGCTTGAACGGGGGTGCATGATCGCCGCCGGTTAGCGATACCGCGCACAGCGATACCAGCAGGAACAGAACCTGCAATTGATGCTGGCGTTAAAAAGATAATGGTCTAACGGATGGGGTGTTTCTGCATCGGCATTAATTGGCAAGCAGCCGACGGTGCAGGGTACGGTTGGCAGGCGACAATTTCTTTTTCTTTTTCTCCCTTAAATGTATGCAAACGACGGTCTTATGATGACTGGGGGGTGGCATTTACCGTAGAATATGTTATGATAGATTCTACTACTGTTTACAAAAAGGTGCCCCATTAGTAATCCTGTATAAAATGTATCACTAGCGCCAAGGTTTATAAACATTTCACATTTTCTAGAATTACTAGACACTTGAAAATTGTTAGTTTGAGGTTTGAGAGACACTTGAAAAGGTTACACTATTTGACTATATGACGTAGTTAATTCATTGACTAAGTGATGTTCAAAATAGTACATAAAATAGGCTGTTATTATTATATTTTGAAATTATTCATTGAAGCTTTTTTCTTTGCTATCCAGTTAACAACTAGGATAACTTCATTTTTACCAGTTTTCTTTCATTATTTCAAACAAATTCTTCATCTTTCGTGGCACAACAACCTCAACTTGGTCTGGGTCTGCCATTTCTGGCTTGCTTTGGCTTAATTTATACCAGGAACCTGAAGAGTCCATCCTGCGTACGCGGTCCAGTTGAGATTTGAACCCACAACCTGTGGTATGTGAGACCTTGCGCTTGCGAAGGCGATCATACGGGATCGAGTGGAAACACAAAAGCTTTAATCGCGCGTTGTGCGCATATCTGTGGCTCCCGTGCGGACAGTGACGGCCGGCCGTGTAACGGCGTGAAGTGCAGCAAGTGCGAGTGAAATTTTGTAGTCAGCATTCCGCGACTAGAGCCGACCAATTGCCACAGTGCGTGTTTGTGTGGGTTGGGCTCGAGTGTCCAGTGTGGCAGAGGAATCTACGGCGAGATCGGCAGGACCGTTGAGACAGCGTGAAAACGTGCGCACGGTGAAAATGGCCATTCAAATGGAACAAGTGAGTGCAGCATGGCGCGTTTTGTTTTCGATTTACTTTCGACCGCACCGACCGCCCTCGTACAGTGATCGGGCGCTGGGGGGAGAAATCAGGATCTGACGACGGTGGCGATTCGTCAAATTATGACGCGATATGACGGGAATACGGGAAGCAATGGATTACCCCATTACAATACGTGCTCAGAACTGCAATCGTGTGTACTTTAATGCTATCACAATGAACGCGTTGAACTGAAAACAGAAAATTTGCATGTTTGCACCATTCGCGAGAGACACAGAATCGCTGCCATGGTTCACCCGGTCCGTTCCGGTCGGTCGAACAAGCTAATAATTGCTTTCGGTGCCTTCGTACCAGAAAAACCAAGCAACTATGAAATTGATCCCCACGATGTGTTGCGAGCGAGGCTGTGAAATTAGCTTTTAGTCGGTCGCGAAACGCGATCACTTTCTTTAGCATGCCGATGGAAATGGGAAAGAGAATATGTTGAATATTCGTTGCCACCGTTATTTACACGAAACACGTGTTTTTTTATTACAAAAGATCGATGCTGTTTAGTTTTTATGTGTGTTAAAATTAGTGTATTTTTTAACATTTTGTTCTAGTTGTATAATGATTCTGCTGGTTTGTTCGACAACAATATAGAACAATCAGTATAGTGCGATGAGCTCTACTGCATATACAATTTATTTTTATATTTCATTTTGTTGTTGGGGCACCATTTTGTTCGTATGATCGCCTTCGCAAGCGCAAGGTCTCACATACCACAGGTTGTGGGTTCAAATCTCAACTGGACCGCGTACGCAGGATGGACTCTTCAGGTTCCTGGTATAAATTAAGCCAAAGCAAGCCAGAAATGGCAGACCCAGACCAAGTTGAGGTTGTTGTGCCACGAAAGATGAAGAATTTGTTTGAAATAATGAAAGAAAACTGGTAAAAATGAAGTTATCCTAGTTGTTAACTGGATAGCAAAGAAAAAAGCTTCAATGAATAATTTCAAAATATAATAATAACAGCCTATTTTATGTACTATTTTGAACATCACTTAGTCAATGAATTAACTACGTCATATAGTCAAATAGTGTAACCTTTTCAAGTGTCTCTCAAACCTCAAACTAACAATTTTCAAGTGTCTAGTAATGCTAGAAAATGTGAAATGTTTATAAACCTTGGCGCTAGTGATACATTTTATACAGGATTACTAATGGGGCACTTTTTTGTAAACAGTAGTAGAATCTATCATAACATATTCTACGGTAAATGCCACCCCCCAGTCATCATAAGACCGTCGTTTGCATACATTTAAGGGAGAAAAAGAAAAAGAAATTGTCGCCTGCCAACCGTACCCTGCACCGTCGGCTGCTTGCCAATTAATGCCGATGCAGAAACACCCCATCCGTTAGACCATTATCTTTTTAACGCCAGCATCAATTGCAGGTTCTGTTCCTGCTGGTATCGCTGTGCGCGGTATCGCTAACCGGCGGCGATCATGCACCCCCGTTCAAGCCACTGCACCCGTCGGCCTACACCAAGTCTCCGATGCTGTACCCGAGCTTCCTGCCCAAGCACAAACCCTACATGACGCAATTCCGTTCCGGCACGCGCCTAGCACCGGTAGCGATTCGGCCAGCTCCATCGATGATTATGAGGTACGCTCGTTTCTTTTCTCCCGTATCTATTCGTACGTATGTTGTTGGAAGCTTTCGCTCCGTATGCGTGTGGCAACATAGTATGTCTGGCCGGAACTACTCACGCCATGCCATGGTCCCCTCTCCGTTGCAGTTTGAAAAGACCCATCAAATCCATTCTAAGCCACCATTCGCTTATGAAGCAACCGCTGCTGAAACGACCGCCACCGTCGCTTGCATTTGCTGCGGCCAGCATCAAGCATCACAAGTTCCACAGTTCGCCACCGGGACCGAGCACGGGAGAGATCGTGTTCGAGAAGCTCAAACCGGTATGTCGGGCGTGAAATTGGGTGTAACACTTGGCGGGTCTCAGGACCAACGTGTCTGATGCCGTTGAGCGTGCTCTTTTGCAGATAACCACGAAGCTCACCTCTCACAAGGATGGAGCGATCCATACGATCCCGGCCCCGAACCTTGGACTCGCGAAGCCCCCGAAAGCGCCAAATCAAATCCGCGTCACGTCGTACGACGACAGCAACAAGCTGGAGATTGAGGTGAAAACCACCAAGCCAACGTTTACTGCGAAACCTGCCTTTCTCAATCTGAGCCCAACGGTAGGTGGGGTTTGGTGGGATAATTCGACCACGTCTTAACATGACTCTCCATTTGCAGCCGGTACCGCATCATCACGCCATCGGCAATCCGCACCAGTACCAGGTGACCGAAGAGCACTCGAACGACGTTACGATCGGAGACCTGTACTCCGGCAAAAAGACGTACTTCGCGCCGGATCCGGACCCATCGTTGCCGAGCAAGACGCTCGTTCCGACCTCCGATCCGCTCAGCATTCCGAGCAACGGAAAGTTCGCCCCGGCGAGCGTTCTCGTGCAGTCGCCGGTCACACACTTTCCGCTCCAGCCGCAGACCAGCGCCTCGGCGGTGATCCAGTACGTCAACGCGGTGCCACAGGCCAGCTACGCTATCCCACTCGCCACGCAGCCACAGCTGCAGCAACACATCCTGCAGCAAACGGCCATGCTACAAGAGATGCCCGTTTCGGTTAGTGTCCAACCGGCGATCCGCGAGGGCGATCGCGAGCATCAGCATCCCCACCATAACCACCGCCATCATCCTCCCTCGTCGCACTAATTGCACGCACACTCGCTAATACTGTTTGTCCTTCTCCTGCGCTTCCCGTTCCTCGGGGTTCTTTTTATTCCAGCTCTATAATCCCACCTATCTCGTGACCCAATCCAACAACCTATTCAACACC
>KZ070545.1:150814-176334 GCA_002091845.1 Anopheles cracens
CCAGAGCCCGTTGCGGATATATGTACCGGACGGAGAGCACGAATACTCCAACAATGTCAGTATTAAAACTAAACCTGCATAGTTCTTCATTGACATTTCATGTAATGGGGTGGGAGGGGATATCAGATGTAGTGCTAGACCCAGTCTTCAGTTTGCTCAACAAAATACTCCTTGTTCACAGGTAAACGCACAGAAACGGATGGACGAGCTCGATTTCGAGTACGCCGACGCAGAGGGTCTGGAGGACAGCACGGCAACAAATGCTCACGCACGGAATGATGAAGCCATCACGCCTTCTTCGTCTGCAGATGATCATACTACTACCAACGCTTACTACGAAGAACGGACACTGGATGACGTTAGCGAAGACGAGGATGGGTACTACAATAAGAACCTTAGCAACCATCGGCTCGAATAGAGTGCCTATGGTGCCTCGTCGTGGTGCTGCAGCAGTCCATATTTTTGCCTGATTTGTAGCAAATTGAACCGTGCGCGTTGGTAATGCCCGTGATCGCACTGTACAGCTAGGTGATCAGACCATGGGGGAGAAAGATAAGTTAGTACACAGTACGATCGTACACTTTTAGCATGTAAAGTAACAAGATACATTATTTATTTCATCTACAGCTTCTAAATAATAAATGATAATGAAACATGAAAAAATATTGTTCGTTTTAACGCCTATTGTTGCGCATCATTTTTTAACGTATTATGCATTGTTCCAGAGATCTAGGAACTCAGGATGAATTCTCGCCGACGGTTCACAAGAAATTTTCTACATATTTAATACAAAAATAGCAGATCGTAAACATTTTAACATTAAAATGCGCCATCTCCACATTTAGAAAAGAAAGTCAGCAGTGGCTTTCAAAAATACTCGCTTCACAAAATCCAGAAAACAAATATTAGAGTAATGCGTTTATTTGAGAACACAAATGAACGATCCACGACTTAAAAACATACGCATACTGCAAATTAAACGAAAAAATCATACACGAACTAAAAATTAATAATTTATACCTCAACCTTCGCATTATTTGCAATACACTCGGACGATTAAAACATAGGTTCCTAAGACAGATCCACTTCTAACATCTGCAAGACGCGCTCGAAGCCGAAAACGGACGAGTAAAACACGTACGGTTTGCTACGGTTAACGCCGAAATCCGGTTCCAGCGAGGGTTCCGTTCGCATCAGTTGAGGGTTCGGTGCGACCAAACAGCCGACCGGACGCTGGACATTCTTCCTCATCTTCTCCTTGCGCTGCACCAACTTTTTAGTCTCGCGCAGCATGAAAATGGCGTCTTTAGAAATCATGTAACGACGGATTGCCTGCAAGAAACGGTAAGAAAGAACAAAGTCAAATGGGTCACCATTTGGAGGTTGTTGGTGAATAAATGGATTCAGCCGAATTCGAAGAGACTTACATTTTTCTTTTTGAAGTCGTGCGCAAGTACCCACAGCAGTGTGCAGAGGGTGCTGAATATTGCGCAGTCTTTATCACACCAACGTAGCAACATTTGCGATACTGTAACCAGACCGTTCTCCTGCAAATTATTACACACAAGGAGTTAATTTAGTTTTATCTGAGGGTTTTATCGGATTTACACCACACGAACTATTCGAAGCAATGCGTGTTGCATAAATGTGTTTCTTTTAGTGAGAAATTGACATTGGATGGAGAAGAAATACAAACGGACAAATGAATTTTTGAGCCTTCAAATTATGTACAGATTACAACATTTAAAGAATTACCACTAATGATCGGTAATTCATGTCGATAAAGGATTCATGAATTGATGAACTTATGATAAACAGGATTTATGAATGTAATAGAACCAACCGCGAAACATAGTGAATATTGATACACATACCTGAAAAGCCTGCTCTTTAGTGCCCTTGAAGCGAGCCAAATTCAGTATAATACGAGCACATATCTCAATCAATATTTTATCCACCTCTGATCGAATCGCTTGCGCCATCGTGTTGTAGCAAAACACGGCTAAGAAGACGGCATCGTTCACGAGCAGATGCGGTACCAGCCGTGACATCCGCTCCAAACGTTGCAGGATCCCGATCGCTTCCGACGAGCTGAAGCGACTCTGCAGGAAGCGCAAACACAGCCGACATACGTTGCTCAACCGGTTGGACGGATCTCGTCGTGCCTCCCGGCGACTAGCCACCATCCGTTGGGCTATTTTACGCATCGCCGCAGTCTGAGAGCGCTTGCGGTGATGTGCTCCGCGCCACCAGGCCTGTATCCGTCGGGCGGCCTTTTCGCGCCGCTTCTTTTCGAAATATTCCGGTGTCAGCATCGTCCGGAAGGCCCGTCGTGCGAGTGTGCCACGTGCGTACGCCTGCAAACCGTGCACCGTGCGACGAATCGCTTCGAATCTGTTCCGCTCGTACCGGGTGGACAGTTTTTCGCGGTAGCGCCGCTGAACGACAATGACGGCGCTGCGATAAATGCGGTAGCTAGACTCGTCGACTAGCCGTTTGCGATAGGCACGATAATGAATCTGAATGGTTCGTGCGGCAGCTAATATCCGCTGGTGTGTGGCACGCTCCTGGCGCATCACAAGCGTCGCTCTCCAGCGGATTTGAATGGTTGCTACCGAGCGACAGATTCTATCGTACCGCAGCATCTCATTCAGCATTACACGGCGGGCTCGGTAGCGCTGCTGAATAACCGTCGCGGCTTGTTTGAGTGCGGTAAAACGTGCCCGATCAATCTGCATGGCACGATGACCACGGAGCCAGCGCTGCAGCAACACTGCGGCCTTCTTCTTACGTTGGTATTCCATCGCCGCCTGGCGAGCGAGAAGTTTGGCACGGAACCGTTGCTGTACCGATACGACGGCCGCCCGTAGCCGCACGAACGCCGAACGATCGCGCTTCGTTTGTCTGTATCCGCGGTAAAACTCTTGCACGACGATCGACGCACTCTTCAGGTTGAGGAAGCGGCCGCGACATCTTTCCATTGCACGTTGTGCACGGTATTTCTGCTGTATGAACAAGACAGCCGAGCGGACTCGTTCGTACCTCTGCATCGCGTGCTGCATCGCCTTCCGTGCCCGATAACGGCGCTGCAGTACGACTGCAGCCGATTTTAGCTGCACAAAGCAGATCCGTTCTTGTCGCATCGCTAAAATGGCTGCCCACCAGTTGGACAGAGTTATGGCACCTTGTTTTATGGCCAGATATTGAGAGCGTTGATTCAACCCTTCGCGTTTGGCCCGGAAACGGCGCTGCAGCATGAGAACTCTACGGCGAAGGTTCACATAATCGCCCCGCTCCTGTTTCATCTGCAACGACGCACGCAGCCGCCGTTGAATAGTTACAGCCGCATCACGACGTCGCTCCAACCCGCAGCGTACAGATCGACCCTCAACAAGAGCACGATAGCGCTGCTGTAGCACTGTGGCCGCATTACGATATCGCAGATAATCGGCGCGAATTTTCCTTTGCAACAGAACGGCGCGCCACGCACGCTGCAGCGCTATTGCCGCGCTGCGCTCCTTGCAGTATTGCGCACGGACGCGGCGCATCTCCAGCACAGCGCGCCATTTTTGCTGCATTGCGATGATTGTCCTGCGCATGGCCTCATACCGCTCCTTCTCCAGTCGACCGACAAGGATGGCACGGAAGCGAGATTGTACGGTGACGGCGCTTCGGCGGAGTGCAAGGAATCGGCTTCGTTCAAGTCGCATCTGCACCGTAGCCCGATAGTGCACCTGTATTGTGACGATCGCACACCGTGCGGTCGCATATGCTGTGCGCGCCGCGCGCATACTCAATTGCGCTCGGAAACGTCTCTGAAGGCACAGAGTGGCGACACGCAGACTGCAGTATTGCTGACGCTGTTCGAGCATCGCTCTGTTTGCGCGATAACGTCGCTGCAAGGACAACGTGACGTTGCGCAGCGTCACGTAGCGCTGCACCTCTTGCCGCATTGCGAGTCGTGCACGGTACCTTCGCTGTACATTGATTGTCACGCGGCGCAGCGTGGTGTAGGATGATCGTTCCGTACGCATCGCCATCATGGCACGCCAGCGATGCTGTACTTGCACGATTAACTGCCGCGTTTGTTCGTACCGCCGTCGGTCCTGTCTCATCTGGATCCAGCCACGGACATGGCGCTGCAGTATGATGGCACTGCAGCGCGTCAGCACAAACTGGTTCCGCATGTTTCTCGCTGCCACATGCTCGCGCCAGCGACGCTGAATGCATATCGTTGCCGACCGTATGCGCAGGAACTCGCGTCGCGTTGTTATCATACGCCGGTAAGATTGAATTTTCGCTGCCGACCTGTTCTGCAACGCTTTCCGTCGGTTGAACGCTACCATGCCATGCACGATCGCCTGCAGCCGCCGATGTATAATGTACGATTTTATGCTGCGCTGAATGATCGTCGCCTGCTGGTGACGGTGCTTCGCCTCGGCACGGATCGCGCCTATCGCGCGCGCCGCCGTGAGCAGCTTCCGGGCGAGCGCAAACCGCCGATAGGTCATCTGCAGTATAAGCGCGGATTTTTTGCACAGCAAATATCGCTCGCGCGTTTGTCGCATCACGCGTATCGCACGCCACCACTGCTGAATGCGTACGATCGCACCGAACCGTCGAGCGGCCAACTTTTGCGCCAAATAGCGTCTTGTGAACCGTTGAATCGTAACGATTGTGCGCAGCTTCTGCTCACGGTATGCTTCGTACCAGACGCGCACACAATAGCCCCGCACCGCGGCCTGGATCGTACGAGCGGCCGTCTCCCGGCGAGCGCGTCGCTTTTCCTCGACGCGCCGGTTAATGATCACGTGCAGCCAATTGTTACGCCACCAGCGCTGCAGGACGATGGCGGCAGCATTGAATTTCGGCGCACGGAACTTGTAAACGATCTGCCACAGCAGCGACATCGTCTGTTCGCGGTGTCCATCGCAAATGTCCTTGGCGGTGATGTCACCCGCTATCCGATACTCCGCCTGCTCGAGTGCTCCGAGTGCGAGATTGATGTTGTGGATCTTCTGCAGCCGCGAGATAGGCGGCACACGCAGGCTGGGCGAAAGATCCTCACGGAGCAGAATCACCTCCATCACGCGCGTTAGCCGTACGCCGTCGCGCAAGTCTACGGCTAAATTTTCGAACGCATAGTGATACTCGTCCAGGAAGCATTGCTTATGCGAGAGCACATAGCCGACGCGCTTTAGGTGCTTCGTTATATCACCAATTCCGGACACCAGGTTGGAGGAGAACCTTGCCAAAATTTCACGCGTCTCCTTGTACGGTGCGTTCCGCACAAACAGGCACGGGTTGTGTTTGATCAGCTTCCGTCGCTTGGCAGTGTCCAGAAAGAGCAACAGAAACAACACCGTCCGCAGCGTAAACTTCTTCATGTGCTCCGCGTACGCGTTCGACAGGTTGTATGCCTTCGAGTTGCGCGCCTCCAGATAGCGATCGCGGAACAGCCGATGGATGATAAACGTGCTCAGCCCAACGATGTCGCGGTTCGACTGCAGCTCGATCTGCTCCCCGTAAACAACCTCCAGCCCGAGTCTCAACCAGAGCGGGTTGAAGCACAACAGTAGCTCGAGGATCGTCCGCTGCAGCACCAAATCCAAGTGCAAACTCCGATCGGTGCGTACGGTCAGCAGTTGTTTCTCGATCTGGGCGGCCACCTTACGGAGCGGAGTGGCGATTTCCTCACTCATGTATAGCGCGATCCCCGCGCTGCGCAGACTGTTCAGCCGGTTTTTGTAATATTTGCACGAGATCAGCTCCTTCGTCGGAGCGAGTGTGAGCTCCTTCGATTTGACCTCGTCAAACAATTTTCCCACGTCGAGCGGTCTGTTCAGTTCCGTGTCCAGATCGGCCGGAATGGTAAAGAGCGCATTCAGCCATTTCTTCATTTGTCGTTCGTATTGCTCGAATGCACGCTCGTCCAGGTACATCGCCACGCTCAGGAACGGATTGCACGTGGTGGTCGCCGCGAACGGGTCCGTATTTATGAGTGTTTTCAGGTGCCGATTGGAATTGTACAAGAACACCCGCTTCTCGTCGCTTTTCGCCGGTACACAGGAAGGCACCGCTGTTCGCTTCAGACTTAGACTGCGGGAAGACGTCTGGAAGAATGGTACGTTCGATTAAAGATTGTTAATAAAAAATAGATGATAAATAAAAAGTAAGAATAATACATTGAAAGAAAAATATAGTATTTTTTTTAATTACATATGTTTTTGCATAGCACTAATATTGTACTGATATTCCCTAACGAACGCAAGTAGTAAAATATGATGAAACTTTATAGCACAACAAAGAAATAGTATGATTTTGACTATGTACTGAGCATAACATTAAGCTATTTTCAAATAGTCATACTATAATCATACTGTGGTGCTCCGTACAATAGAATGCTTGTTGAATGAGGTTATCAAGGTGGTCGTTTTACTTAACTAGAGTGATTAACATTCTAAATATGAATTTAAAACATTTAGAAACAAATATGTTTCTCTCCACTCGGATATATGTTAAATCCAAACAAAACATTAAAGCAAATTTTAATTTAAAAAAAATAGGAAATTGAACCAAAAAGCTAAACATGCGATAAAAATAGCTGATACGAATAAAATGTTTACCATTGTAACGGACCGGGACTGTGTCGGTCTGAATGCATGCGGTTTGCGGAATGAACTTATAACACCCGATGCGTCCTCGTTTCTAGCTTGCTGTGATGTGCTGGACATAACGCGGCAGCGCCGTTTCGGTGGCGAAATTTCGTGCTCGAACACCATCATCTTTGTGGCTTTTCCGTCTCCGACCGATTCAATGCTACGCTTGCCGGAACCAGCCGGTGGTTGAACTATCATTTCATCACTGTACCGGCCAACTTCGTGCAAATTGAACCGACTCGACTGTGCGCGTATTTCGTGCTCCTGGAAGATTCTATCCACTTCGTCCTCCTCTATGGCGCTCTTATTGCCGCTGCTGCTGTGGCTCTTGTCGTGTAGATTTGGCAGAGAACAAAGCGACAGATTGCCCTTAATGGTAACGGTCACATTCTTGGCAATGTTTTCGACAGACGCAGAATGCAAACTTTCATCGCTCGCAACGGTGAACGTCTTCTGGTTGGTGTGCGTGGAAAGCAGCTCCGCTACATCCGACACGGAACCATTGCGGCGCCCTTGCCGACGGTCGAACGTGACGCCGAGTTCTGGGGCATTTTCCTCTGCGATGATCGACAGATGAGGACTGGAATCACATGCCACCGTGTGGGTTTTGTTATTAGCGGGCACATGCTCGTCGTCCTCGTTGGATTCCGTTTTCAAGTAACAATCCAAAACCGGTTGCTGATGGTCTGGAGAAAAGGTGAGATGTCGTTGAAGATGCTTATCGTCTGAAGGTTGCGGCTCCACTGCCGTCGGACTTCCAGTAAATGGTTTGAGATATGTTTGGTCAATCGTAGTAGTCTTTGTGACCGTGGAAGAACGGCACGGATCAAACCTGGACCGCTCTTGTGGAGTTGCCAGATTATCTTGCTTTCCTCGAACAACGTGCGAAACGTGCGTTCGATTCGAAGCTGTATCCAAGAGCTGTGCGCAAGAATCCGTCGTTATTTTTAAGACCGGTAAATCGTTGTCAATCTTAGGGGACAATTGCAGATTCTTCCGCACGGAAAAATCGATCAGCCCTTTGCGTCCGATGCCTTTCACGTAACACTCGGGAGTTGGTTGGTTGTTCAAGAGCGTAAAATAGCTTCCGTTGATGGATAACGGCGTCAAATCATTCTCCACTACCCGCTGAGCACCCTCGATCTGAGGGCTTGTCGGGTTGATGTTTTCTTTGTCAATTCTCTCTCTGTCCAAAAAAGTCGGGCTAGTACTGTAAGCGTCCTGCATGTTCCCTCGTTCGAAGCCATTGTTTGTATTGTTCGCGCCGAGTATCGACGTCGTCACCTTCGATGTGATGGAACCCATCCTTTCGCTTACCGTCACCGTGGGTACTGACCAACCTTTATCTGCTGGCGAATTTTTCGTCTTCTTTGGTAGGACGTTTCGCTTTAGCTTCACCTTTGGCGGGGAGGGTGATTTGAGCTTTAATTTCTTGGGAACGGCAAACGATTTACCGGTAGGCTTCCGCGCCACCGTGGGTTTCAGCTCGGTGGTTTTTAGTATGAATTGCACGTCCTTCCTGTTGCCGATACTGTCGGTAAAAATAACCACTTCTTTGCCCAGAATAAGATGCTGCGGGTTCCACACGACTTCCAGAGATCTTTCTTCCCCTCCCTCTACATCGGCCGTTGTCCACTCGAAACTGATGCCACACTCGGGATCGGGAATCCTAGAGAGCGTTACCTGTTGGTGTGATATTCATGTTTAATGCATCGAACGTGCCGACCAAAACCCTTTACTAAATTTACCTGTACCAACGCCCTGTTCGTATTTCGTACAATGAGCAAACGACGGGCAGTCTTCCCTACAGGTACGCCATCAAACACTACAGTTGCTTTCGGCGTAAATGGCCCGAGCAGGACTAGCGTCGGTTCGCGGGCTTCGTTTGTTTTTCTCGCTACAGCACGGGGAGGGGTACACGTAACCTAGGAACATTTTTCCATAAGGGACAATAGAACAGTGAATCAGAAGCCACGTAAAAACACCATAAATTCACAGGCAAGCTACCTTAAACGCGCTCATTTTTCCTCATGGCTTTACCAAAAGGCAGCCAAGCACAGAAATAAAATGGCGATCCCACGAAAAAGTTTGATTAAATTCCACTCGGGAGAAGGTTGTATAACACCAATTGAACAGGCAACGGTACCAACATCCACAATTGAAACGAAAACACGTAAAATGGTACAATTCAGCTTCACAACGATATTTTTGCTTCACTTCAACCGTTGGCTTCTTGGAAAAAAGACGTTGGAAATCAAAGTGGGTTAAACTAGAGGTGGGGTTGTAGCGGTTCGGACAGCGCCCTCTAGTGTGAGCGATTTGACAAACGTCGCTCTGGTTTGATTACGTTTGCCTGCACTCACACAGCAGGGTAAGTGCACCAATTATGGACGAGTTTGTAAAACATTTTCAAAAGCACAACAGTTGTAAGGAGACTGCAAAAGAAACATTAACAACCTATTGTTTATTAGCATGACCCAGTCTGGTTGGAAATCATATCCTGACAGCTTTGTGCCACAGTATAACTGTCATCGACAATGCCACAGTAAATTCGTTGCTGTCAAAATAAATAAAGATGTGTACTGTGGTAATGCAGTATTTGGAATGACCGTTATCGTAATACTCTACAAAAAAACGGGTCTATCAGTAATTCTTTCTTCGTTTATTCAGTTTCTAGTATAGAGCACGAAGAATCTAACGAAATTGACTGTTGATGAGGGAAATTAATGTGCGATTTATGGAACCGGAAAAAGGCGTTATCATAACCGCAGAAGCACAAGGCACGAAATAAACATCAAAACAATGCACAATATCGTATCGATGAGAAAATGATTGATTTATTGTTCGTTTGTCCATTTAAAAACATACACAAAGTGGCTCTATCACCACGACTCGCTCTCAGTTCCCAATCGCATTACTAACTATCGTCGTGGTCACATACGCTTAAACATATCTACAAACTACCTGGAGCCCGAACCGGCAGCGTTAACGGCCACGAGAAGTATTAGGAGGGGTCAAAAGGGGAAACGACCGTCTTCTTGAACGGTGATGATATGATAGGAGGATTAAGAATCATTTAGAGAACAATATGAAACACGTCTAACTTTCATCTAGTTCGAGAAAAATAGCTCGCACGGCCACTATCCGCATCACGTCCACCATGGGAAGACATGAGAACGATAGATAGGTAAACAAAGAAAAACTTTGAGACGTTGGAAAAACGGAGTCTTCGGTATAATAGTAGTAATTTTCCTAACGTTAATGTCTAAGAACTTTCTTCAATAAGACTTACCGATTTATTTTGTAATGTAAATATAACTATATGTGTATGTATATATATCTATATATATTCCGTTTTCATATGGCTCATTGATGGCTGTTAAAATTATTTACTACAATTTTGGTTCACTGTAGATTACGCGCAGATCAACGATCATGACCTTGCACGATCTGTACGACCGCCTTTCCGCCTTTCTTACCAGTATCCCCGCTGGGTATCTATCTACATTCGAGTATCCCCTTCGCTTTCCAATTCGGGAGTCTTCCTTCCAGCGCCAGCTCCCAAACCATCGCCATTAGGCATGCTATGTCCAATGTGTGGAAGGACATGCACACATCCGCGCGCGCGACGGTAAAACAAAATCAAAAATATGAGTTTACGTGGAGTGTTCTGCAGATGTCAGCCGATTTCGCGAATCTTTAACACAGGAGGCATTGCTTCATTCGTTTCGTTAGATGCCACCAACATTCCATAGTACCGGAAGTATGTCGGACTAGGGCGGGACCGAAAGAAAGAGAGAAGGCGCAGAGGGAAGGAAACGATGGGTCGGTATTGATATTGTCCATGAAGTGGCAGCTCGCGCAGCATTGTGTGGCCGATGGTGAGGAGCCCACGGCGTGTGTTTCAGTATGTGCCTCACGCACCTTACGTGGCGAAGTATTTGATTATGTTTCAGTCAATCGCCTGAGACGAACGGATTTCGTTGTGCACCGCTATGTGCACCTTACTGTTGGTAGGCCGGTTCGGGAAGATCTCATAATCGATATCGTCGTCCTCCTCCTCCTCGTCCATATCTTCGCCCTGTTTGATGAACACTGTTTTTAGTGAACCGGGAAACGGGATGATATCGGAGCTATCAGAACCTTCTTCGTCGGTGGTCAGCACGTCATCGTTCGACTTGATGGCGACGTACGCGGCCGAGAAGCCCTTGAATCCAACCGTGTCGTCCGAGCGGAATCGCACCATAAGCGCCTCGTGCATGGAGATGATTTCCGGCGGGTTCTGCGGTGCGAACCGATCCGAATCGGGCGGTGGGGAAGGTTGGAAACAAGAGAAAGAAAGAGAGGCAAGAGAAAGCGAGACAGCAACAAAGCACCCGAGCATCCAGGGTTCACATCCGGAAATGAAAATGAGAAAAAAAAAAAACAAAAGAAAAAAACACACGTATAACGATAGCGTGAACCATACGAACGCAATTTCGAGCGGCGGAAGGGACTTAATCTCCCAAAAGCTACGTACCGCATTTCCGCAGTATTTGCCGTGCAGCGGGCCACTCTCGTCGTCCAGCCCGCCGTACACCTCGACGTAGTCGTACGAGCACATCTTCTCCTCCTCCAGCTCGAAGCTGAGGAACTTCAGCTGCACGTTCTGGCCCGAATCGGCCACAATCGTCCACTCGCAGTCGGCCCCGTTGTCGTACATGCCCGAGCCGAACTTGATGTGCGAGTAGAAGTGGTTCTTGACTTCGGTCGCCTTCAGCCGCCCGCCGCACGCGGTCGAGTGGCTCGCGAAGAAACCCTTCCGCTGCACGCTCGTGTCCGTGTTGAACACCATGTACATCTGGTTGGACGACGACGAGATGGGGTGGGGTATTTTCGCGCCACAGAATCGCCCCAAGGTGTGGCTGTCCGGGGAGTTTCCGTCGTAGATAACGATATGATCGTACGCACATTCCTGTGTGGCGGGATAAGCGTGAAATTAGAATCTGCCGCCCAGCCGCCATGTCCAAACGCAATCGCCACCCACCTGGTGTGGTTCGATGTCGAACACGTTGAAAACCAGCCGTATCCGATGGCCGGGCGTGGTGGTGAAGTGCCAGATGCAGTCCTTCTTCGGCGGATAGTAGTCCGGGTAGTTCGGGCTGAGGATTTGGCCGTTCGGCGTAAAGATTTCGTGTTTGCAGCCGCTCTCCTTACAGTCGTGCCCGTTGTCGTGCAGCGTGTATCCGTTGCGACAGGAGCACACGTACGATCCGACCGTGTTTTTGCACTCCTGCTGGCAGCCACCGTTGTTGACGGCACACTCGTCGATGTCGGTAAAGTAAACTGCGGCGAAGCCCGTCTTCTGGATCGTCTTATCGGACTTGAACATTACCCGCAGGATGTTCCACTCGGACGTGATCGGGGCCGGGACGTTGTACCCGCAGAACGAGCCGTGCTTGTGGAGCGTACCGTCCGGGCTTTTGGACAGGACGGCCACATAGTCATACTCACACTCGGACGCCTGGTAGAAGGTGTTACCCTCCAGGTCGAAGTGCGTAAAGTTGAGGGTGATTTTGTGCTGCGGTTGGGCCACTATCTCCCACACGCACTCCTTCATGATCGGGTACTCCTTCGGGAAGGACGGCGAGAGGATTGTCCCGTTCGGCGTGTCCAGCTGACCTCCGCAGGCGTCTGCAAAAACACAAAGGGATAGCGAGCCGAACAAGTTGAGTGGGAAATTGTGGCTGTTTTCAGGGACGGGTTTCTAATCGGATCATCCTCCGCCACGCACACACCACGGAATCACGAGTCCCCTTTGTCCACTCTTCCCGAACAACAAAACAACGACGGAACGGGTGCTGGCGCAAACAATGGAAGAATTTTCTTCCATCTGCTCCGAGCGATGTTTACGAAGGGGCCGTGGAAAGGACCGTGGCGGAGGGACCAACCGGCCCGGACTTACTCTCGCACGATTTCTTATCGCTGTGCAGCTCGTAGCCGATGTAGCAGGCACATTCGTAGCCACCGAGGGTGTTGATGCACTCGTGCTCGCAACCGTGGTCCATGTGCTCGCACTCGTCCACCTCCTTCATGAACGTCGCCGAAAAGCCTGCCTTCTGCACCGAACCGTCCGAGACGAACTTCACGAACAGCTTGTTGGACGTTGACCTAGAGGCGGATGGCGGATGGAAAGTGAAAACTGCCGTGAAACGCCAAGGGCAGCGCGACGGGGCGGGATGCTTACTTCATGTCGGGCGGTATTTTGTAGCCACAGAACACACCAATCAGCCGCGAGTCCGCCGCGCCACCGTCCCGCACCTCGACGTAGTCGTAGATGCAGTTATCGTGGTTTTCCACCTCGAACGATTGGAACTTTAAGGCAACTTGATAGTCTTTCGGGACGGTTATCCGCCAGATGCACTCCTTGTTCGGCAGATAGTCCACGGGGTAGTTCGGTGACTCGAGCCGTCCGCCAGACTCGAGGTTCATATCGCCGCCACAGATTGCTGCGCCAAACGATCGGAAACGAAAGGAAGCGAAGATAGTGGGTTAGATATGGTGGCACGTAATGAAGTAAATCTGTTTGGCAAATCGCTGCATTGCAATTGACTGCAAAGAATTGAGCTATTCTTAAAGTTGCTCGTACAAAAAAGGATATACCGAGGACGTGAAGTGGGTACCTTAAACTTATAGTTAGATGCAATACAATCACAACGTGTATTTTCGTTCAAAGACCTCTATTGTATTTTTATGATTAGTTTTAAATGTTAAACATAAATAATAAGTTATACATATAGATATAAATATTATAGGTTATAGACACAGTTATAGATAAAATCCTATCAGCATGCTAAATCCATATGAACTGAAGCTATATGTATATTAACAATGTTTGGACTTACACAAAAATAGTATAATTTTTCGTACACTGGTTCCTTCCGTGCACTGATTACTCAACAAAACCCATAAGGTTTCAAATGGATAAAACCCATAAGGAACCCAAAGGAAACCCATAAGGTTTCAAATGGACAAAATCCAGTTCACCAGAACTCGCAACTGAAAGCGTGAAAAATTGTTCATAAATTCAAGAAAAAAATACCTCAAGAGAAGTACTAGTTCTTTACATCAATAGCATTGGAACCATACCGTGTGTTGACTACAAGGAAGTGTCCTTGAATAATGTAATAATTGCTCACATTATAAAATGATTTACAGGATGTTAATCACAGCCGAAGGACAATAGAGAAAAGTGACAGCACAGTTCTGACATTCAAGCACTGAATGGCAGAAAAAACGAATTTCTCAGATGGCTGGTTTTGCATCAAAGCCTACTTTTAGGTAAATGCTTACGTACGTATTTAATAATAATGGTCAGAACAGGTGGCCGTTGACACTTTTGCATGCCTTCCTTCGTTCTGGACTTCTGCCCCTGTACGCCGGTTTGCGTAGTTATGGCTAAAACCATTATTACTCATATTTTAATGTTTTTTTTTATATTTTTTTTGAGGAATCACAAACTCAACGGATTATAACACTACAATAGTTAGCGCACAACTGGTTAAATGTTCAGCCCAATCGAACAACAATTGCTAAAAAATAGCCTTCTAGATGTCAACTGACACCTCGATTTGCACAGTAGGAGCATTCGATCCATTTGACCGTTAGTGTTAGTGAATTATTAATGTTCATGCTAAATGAATCCCCTTGTCTCACATTCAGTTCAGAGCTGGAGCGTAAAATTCCTCCTCCGCTTTAAACTTGAGCGGCAGAACAGTTGTAAGAAAATACCTGTGCCATGTGTTTGAGAAAAGTTATTAGCTACGAATAAAAGTTCGAACGAACAGCCGCATCTGGCCGCATTGATCGATCGAAATTAATCACTCCACCTCCAAGCCGTCATCGGAATTGACGGGCAGTATTGGGATAAAGGTAGATAAATGAAGGTAAGGCCATTTATTTCAACTTTCCGCCTCGTGCATGATAATCAAAAAGAGTACCACGCTTTAAACTACAGGAATATACATATTCCGTCGATTATTTATCCAATCGATTGTTGCAAAGGAAAATAAACATACCGGAAAGCAACTTTCATCCTCGCAAATAAGTAACGTCCATGCCTTTTGTGGTGCAATCGAAACTCGTGCCAAATAAATATGATAAAATCCTCAATAAAATACTCTATGATTCTAGTTAAAGCCCATGCGCTTAGAAAAGTTTCCACCTGCCCAAACAAAAAGCCCCACTCCTGTCCCCGGAACGCCTAATCCCCGGGCTAATGCTGCGTTACACGTCTACCTCGTAGTGGTTACCTTCGTAGTTGGCCGCAAAGCCCCGCATCGACGCCTGGCGGAAGGTGGTTGTGTACGTGAGCAGCATACGGCTGCCGGTGGAGCGGATGAGCTCGTTCACCTTTCCGGAACCGCAGAATTTCCCCAGTATCGGCGACTTGTGCCAGTAGCCGTCCCGAATCTCCAGGTAGTCCGACCGGCAGCTGTTCGATTTGTAAATATCCTGCCAAAAGCGGAGCAACGGGAAAGAACAAAATCAAGAGGCTGGTCAACGGCTCGTGCTCGGAGCATTGGCGCCGGACCAGGTGGGTCCGCTTCCGGGGTCGGGCGCCAGCCCGGGTGGCGAATTGGTCGCTCGCTGCCGTATCCTGCTCTCAAAAAGCGAATGCAAAAGAAAAGACAACGAGAAAGCAACACGCAGGAGGCAGAAATGGTTCTGCCGGCGCCAGACGTACCAGATCGGTGATGTTCAGAACGATCCGTTCACCGTGCGTCGCCGTTATGCGCCACTCGCAGCGCTCCGGTTCGGTCGGCGGTGTCGTGGAGTAGTACGTCGGGGAGGTGAAGCTGGCCGAGTTTTCCTGGAACGTGCGCCCACACTCTGGAACGGGAAAGGTGGCGAAGCGTAAGCGGTGCGGACAGTGCGGTCGATCAAGCGCAAAAGGGTTTTCTCCCATGAATGAGCCACGGATGAAAAATCACACCGGGATAGCAGTGACGGACGGCGTGTGCTGGTGCTGCTAATTTTCGCTAGCCGGGTTTCGCCGGCACGGGGTGAGCGTTGTGTTGGCGAGTTGAATAAATTAGAGCATTCTTGAAAACATCCGAGCGCTTCGGAGAAAGGTTGTGGAACTGTTGTGAAACGGCTTTAGTGGGACACTCATTTCGAGCAGAACCTCCCAAAACCATCGAATACGGCAACGCACAAACGTTTCTTGGAATGCATAATTAATATGATTTTCATTTTCAAGCGAATTTCCGATCACGATAATAGTTTGAGCTTTCACTTTTCCGCAGCCAACGTCCCCGAGCAACCGGTTTCGAGTTTCGTATTATTAATTCATCTAAAGTCATTAACATTGGGCGAGAAGTTTGAGCAAGGATTTAGACAAGCAGGATAAAAGGGTGGAACAGCTGTGAAGCTTGCTGCCCCTAAAGCACGAACCAAACACAACCAAACCCATGCTTCAAAAAAAAGGTCAAACAATCAATCAAACCTACGCAATCGAATTTAGCAGCTAAAGCGAAAAGTTTCTGCAGCATTATGTTACGCGCTTAATTGCTCATGAACGGGAACTTTGCCAAAACCCCGAGAACGAGAATTGATTGCGGCAGCGGGAACCCGTCCGGACCAGGCATGCTTGGCCGGTGTGCCTGCTCATTGTTCGCAAGTGGCATACTCACTGGCACACTTGTACAGCAGGTTGGCTTGCGCGATGTCGCCCTCGCTGAGCCGCAACCGTTGGCCGATTTCCGGCCGCTTGCGGCCCGGCACCTCGATGGGGAAGATCGTATCCAGGTACGTGCCCTTGGAGAACGTGTTGCGCGCGTAGTGCATGATTGAGTCGTAGTCGTACGGCAGCCCGAGCGAGTTGACCTCATCCTCGGTCAGCTTGTTGAAGTTGTACTCCTGCCCCACGACGATGTTGTTCTTCTCGAGAAAGCATAACAGCCGTATCTGGAACAACAGTACGTATCATCTGGCTTTTTAATTGAACCTTAAAAGCGAATCATCATCGACTATTATATTGAGACTGGCCAGTCTGATCGTTGTATTGCGATAGATGTGACTCAAAGAAATTGGTTTTCAGTAACTCGTTATTTCTAGATATACCAAACCTAGTTAATTCTGTCATATCAAGTTAAAGTGGAGCGTAAGAACGCATCACAGCTCATGTAATTGTAAAAAAGTAGACTTCATAAAAGTAAATATCCATGTGATTAGTAGTTTAGAATTAGCAGTTCGAAAGGCTGCCCAAAGGCTCGTATGCAACCCATATCTGCCTTAATGCGGCTAGTTAGATATCTTTTTCATACCATAGCCGGATAATCATTTCTTACTAGTTATTCTATCCAGTCCAGATGGAATCTGCTATCAGGTGAGTTTATGGGTGATATACATAAAAACTGGAAGGAAATGGCATTACAGACTATTCATCTAATGACATTGTTTTTAAATCATAAGAATAGAACCAAATTCAGATAAGTTCTTGAATTTATGGCAAAAGATTTCAATAAATATCATTTAAAAAACATAAAAAAATGTACAAAATGGCAAAAAGAAACATGCTTGTATGGAAAATATAGTATGCCACTTCTAATTCTATTTTCTTAGCAAAGTTTGATACACTAAAATTATTCAATCAGATATTTTTGGTATACCTGTTTCCACTAAGAATGGTCATTTTGACGAGTCACTCTCAAACGTAACTTTGACAATTTCCTTTCAACAACCCATACCATATTTTGGTTTTTAGTGCATATATTTGGTTCATTTTCCTTTTCGTCCGCTATCATAAAATGTATAAAAACCGTATTTTAAATCATATGGTTTATAACAAAAAAGTTTTCTAATATCGACTCATCTTTTCGAAACTTATGCTGCTAAACTTTTTCTGCTAAAACCACTAACTCATAGCAAAACTTATCTGTCCAAAGCACTGGAAAATCTTTAGAAATGACAATGTTATGAATGACCGCTCAAAATGCTCTCGGTGAAAATAGGTATAACTTAGCATTTTGTTAGCACTAAGTAGTGGGTATAAAGATTGGCATCTCATGTTAAGAATTATAAGCTGTTCAAACAAATTCAAATTCATTTACCCGCACCGCGCGGCTAGGTTCACTACTCGTTCGCGTTACAGAAGCGTTACGAATGATACATCGAAATATCCTGCAGCACACGGTTCAACCGTAGCATGCAAGGCCCTCATCTACGGCACGGCAGCAAACGTCGATGACGGGCATTCCCACCCGTCCCCAGCACGGTTCCATCCGCTCCATTTCCGCATGTTCGCAATTCGTTACGCTATCATGAGACCGCTTCGCTATTTCAACGCCCCATTCTGCCGCACCGTGACACGGGACAAAGTACCGGCTACGAAGTAAGCTTAAGCTTCCAGCGTCTCCCCGTCCGCCTCCCCCAACGCGTGCCACGGAAGGGATTGGGCCGATATACATAGCACAAAAAGGAGCATTTCAAGCATCCACAACCAGTCCGCCTACAGAGCATCGTTTACAAAGTTTCGCTAGCGTTGATCCGATTGTGATCGATGTTACGAGCGGCACCGGTTGCGTTCTTCTTGTTCGGTGTGGCAGCTGCCTTCTCGCTCAAACTATCACCCGTCGTCTCACGCTCACGGGGCGCGATAATGTTGTCCCGGTTGTCGATGATGGTGGCCCGCACCGTGGGCTCACCGGAACTGTCCGTGATGGAGTTCTCGCTCTCGTAGGACGTGCCGGACGGCGTGCGAGCGTACTGCCCCGAGGTGGCCGAGGTCATGCCGGACAGTGGCGTTGAGGCGCGCTGTTTCGTCTTCTTGCGTATCATGTCCGTCATGCCCTCCTCCTCGACCTGCAGGCCCTCGAGGTACACTTCCTGTTTCAGCTTCACGATGTCCTGCTCGAGGCTCTTGTTCATCCGTTGCCGCTGCCACTCGGTTTCGTAATTTACGTTCGGCAGTGCGATGTCGCCCATAAATCCACCTGCGAATGCAACAACAACAGAGAACGGGAAACGCGCCCGGCAGTGAGTGAGAAAGTGAGTGCGAACCGTGTGAAAAGTGGGTTTATGTGTGATTAGAAACACCCGATGCACCGACCGAGCGGTCGGTTTGTGCACCACCTGCGCTTAAACAGATAGTCCATAAACATGTTGACCGTGCCCACCGTAGCCGCACAACAGAATACCATTTATCACCTTTACGTATGGCTTTTACATGACCATAGGCGTACGGTACCGTATGGTACCCATATTTTGGTCCGTTATGAAACACTATCGTATATTCTGCCCAAGTGGAACCATGCAGAAATGAGGAGAAACTCAGCAAGATGCATAAATTGGAATACGCAATAGAGTAGAAGCGCAAATTTGCAAAAACGCGACGAAATTAATTTGAAATAGCTAGTCATTAACCCGACTGCAGTGATATGCATATGTCTATTGTATAACCGTGCAGGTCGTATAATAAGAAGACGAGAAATAATTAAACTCAAACTGTCTCATTAAAGATCGTCCCAGTCACAATAGGTTCTATAATTATAAACGAAATGAATTTCAATTTTACCTAATCTATCCATGCTTTAGGAGCGACATATTCTTACACCTATCATTCAGGGCATGAATGCTTTCATAGATCGTGAAAAAGAATAAGGTTTAACAACTAGGCGACAAGAGACTGTGACAGTAATTAGAGACTTCGGATGTTGCAATTTGTGTCACAAAAGTGCACAAAACTGCAACAAACACATAGAACAGAGATTTTATATTTCAATCATTTGCTGGCATACATGCATTAGCTATGTTAATCCATCCTTTCTTATACGAGCCTGTCTGACAACTTTCTTAGTATAGGTTCATTGAAAAAGTTGAGAAACCTTAAAATGCATCAGAATATAAAAATGAGATCTTCATTCTCTACTTCCATGGCGTAACGACCTACTCGCAAATTGTCTGCTGCATTGCGACTTTCTATACCGTCATCAAGGTCAATCCTTGGTAGAAGGACACAGTTCAATTGGTTTTTTGGAACCAGTTTCGTCGTGTGACCTGCTGTACGAGTACCTCTAAACCGCTTCGATGCACACCTCATGTTTCAATTTTCCGGATTTAATTGAATTTTGTTATTTAGTCTCTTTTAATTTGAACGCAAACGTTTGGCTTGCATGTTTGTCAATTTTGTCTTCTGGAGGTTGTGACATGTTCTCAAAAACATGGACAATTTGTCAATGCAGATAAATCAGGTAATAATAGGCACGATAAAAAGGGAAATATTTGATTTAAAATAATTTAATTTTGATGCACTTAGAATGCAATTTCATCCGATGTGTCCACGACCATGAAACCGATGTTTCCCCTTTTGTGCGCCAATGCTTCTTCGGTGTATGTGTTCGAGTTCGTTTGTAATTGAGTCTCCAGAAGCGAGCTGCAATTTGGGAAACAAATCATTTGAACGACAGAATGGTACGTTACGCGCGCGTTCGTATGATGGATGGAACAAAATTCGTTCGGCGGGCACACAACAAAAAAACTGGATACTGAACTGAACTAGGTCATACGAAGATGATGGTCGGTATCAACGCACCGTCACAACGCATGACAACATTGTTTTGAAGAGATTGGTCCTAAACAGTATGAGTTTGATTGACTTTGCCACAATCGAAACCAGCTGTTTTTCAAAGGATTCTTGAATTAAAATCATTGTCAATAGAAATTTAAAAATATAGTTCAAACATACCATTTACTAATTTGCAATATTCAATTTCTGATCTGGTGCTGGTATTTGCTACGGCTCAAATTTCGATACGAACGTTGAATTGCGAACGATGTGTTGCGAATATTGTGTGTTATGTCGTGGTTATGAGCATTCTTGGTATGTTGTGCACGTATACTACACAAACAAACTCGCCGAATACTTCTCTGAAACTAAGCTCTCGGGTTGAACGTTTAGACCATGGGTACGCAAACTTTTCAGGAAAAAAATATAAAAAAGTTTTGAAATTAACGGACCAGATACCTCAAGGGATCCAAACGCAAGAAGATAGGACAAGCCCAAAAATAACTGTACGAGCGCAAATAGATTGTTCTAAATATTTAATCTCACTGAACACATGAGTTATAACGATCGTTATAACGAAATTTAATGAAAACGCTTCCCCAAATGGACAAAAACCAACTTATCGGATCGGTTTGACGCTTCGTGGTCCTAACAGGAGTACAGTTTTTTCGATAGTCAAATAAAAATAATAAACCAGTCAAAGTTATAAGATTTGAATGTAGAATTTAACATCTATCTGATATCTCCTAAGTTTATTTTTTAAACAAAAGTTTAACACAAAAATCTGTTGGGTTAATATGATTCCCACATCCTGGTCTGTAAACGATCTAAGATAACATAAAATAAAAACTTCAATAGGAAATTTTGTCTTCAGAAAATCATTATTTTGTGTTGCAGATAGAGAAACCAATTCATTATTCTTATTCTTCTTTTATTCTTTGGAGTGCAATAACTGTTGTAAAGTATAGCGTATTACGGGCTTCATACAACACAGTGTTTTACCACCATAGTAGAACAGCCAATACTTAGCTCGGGATAACAGGAAACAATCCATTTGGGGTTTTGCTACGTAGTCCTATCGTTTGAAGACCGGCATCTCTACCATCACCAGAACGGCCCTATACAACCAGCACTATGTGCCACAATGAGTATTTTAAGTCGACTATTTTAGGAGGAACTTGCAATAAAAACGAATGTTTGAACACATATAAAGCTATAATATCAATGTCAATCTCATCTGACACGCGCCTTTGTATATTTCATTAGAAATTTAAAATAAAACATAAATGATGAAACCTCAACGCTATTTTGATTTCGAGGGAAAAAAAACTGTTGAAAAACAGTGTAAACTTTTGATGAAAAGTATAACCGTGCAAATAGACGTAGCGCGCTATAATATCGTAACGTAACATTACATTGCATAATACATCTTAAAGCACGGGTTCTCTATTTCTTCTGTGCAAAGTTGCACATTCTACAACAGTCTGCTTTCAAAAGTGTATGGAACAGTACGCTAGCTACAAAGAGGACAATTCAATTTTCTTGCGTTGCATTTAAACCCGTGGAAGGCGCCAGCATGAAAAGAACCACAGAACCCAGCGTTAAAAACACGAGAGCAGTTAAAAAAGTGGCGCTTACATACAAAAAAACCGATGCTCCAAACGACACGGCCGTACCACAGTCGCACCAGCGACAACCCCACCGGGGCACTGTCAGACAACCAGAAACACTGTCCTTCAGAGGTGGAACGATGATAAATGAGAATTAATTAAATTATAACCGTGGCAGAGCGGAGCGGCACACGCGAACCCATTTAAATTGTTTCGCTCACCCAAGAACGCATATTGCACGGCGGTTGCCGCCTTTTCATTCCAGTCCAATTCCCAGCAACGGCAGTGGTGATACATGTTGACAAAAAACATGCACAACCACACGCACACACACACAAACACGATACATGTCCACGACCATGAAACCGATGTTTCGCCTTTTGTGCGCCAATACTTCTTCGGTGTATGTGTTCGAGTTCGTTTGTAATTGAGTCTCCAGAAGCGAGCTGCAATTTGGGAAACAAATCATTTGAACGACAGAATGGTACGTTACGCGCGCGTTCGTATGATGGATGGAACAAAATTCGTTCGGCGGGCACACAACAAAAAAACTGGATACTGAACTGAACTAGGTCATACGAAGATGATGGTCGGTATCAACGCACCGTCACAACGCATGACAACATTGTTTTGAAGAGATTGGTCCTAAACAGTATGAGTTTGATTGACTTTGCCACAATCGAAACCAGCTGTTTTTCAAAGGATTCTTGAATTAAAATCATTGTCAATAGAAATTTAAAAATATAGTTCAAACATACCATTTACTAATTTGCAATATTCAATTTCTGATCTGGTGCTGGTATTTGCTACGTGTATTACTGCGTGGTGGTGGTGGTGGTGGTTTTAGTGCGATTCGAAGGATTCGAATGGAGCCAGCTGAGCAAATGATGGCTCGTCCGTCGGTGTGCCGTCATAACCTTCGCCGAGGGTCCCATCGGCAGCAACCGGTGTCGGATTTTGTGCGGCACCATAAACCGTACCGACCGGCGGCAGGGCCCGCACCCTGGCGCTCGGTGCCGATCGTCATGGTGATCGTCGTGTTCATTAATCAGCTTACCGAAGGGCTGGAGCTGAACGAGACGCTGATAACGCAGAAGCGCTCCCATTTCCATTCTAATGCAGTGGTTTCGCCCGGTTTAAGGATAATGTGCGCATAGTGCTGATCCTTTGAAAGGATAAGAGAGAGAGAAAATCAATATAATGCTCGTGCGTGCGTGTATGTGGAACGGGGCAGGATATGAAACGCCAGTGTGAGCAGGTACACACACACACAGGCAGACTCACGCTTCGGGTCGCTCTGGAAGGATCAACACAAGGAGCCGCCAACAAAGAAACCGTGCAGCGTGAGGGTTGGGTTGGGGCATTCTAAAACGCTTGATTGCGAGTTTTGCGGGATGCTGTCAGCTTTGGCCCGAAGATCCCGTACCAGACGACGCAAAACCCCGGCACGCTGAAAAGGGATCTCTGACCCTCGAAAAACCTCGTCTCGCGGTTTTCTGTCTTGGCGCTACGCCTGGAGATGGCATGGAATTTATATGCGCTGCTTCATATAAATGCCTACCGTGCGGGACGAACAACCCTTCGCCATGGCTGAGCAGTTTTTATTGATGCGCCGGGTTCGACTGTTTGCAGCGACATGCTCGGCGGCATAACACTTTCGCCGGATCGTCCCGATAAAGGGCGGGTCGTGTGGGTTTTTGGGGACGTAGCGTGATGAAACGACCGATGGGTCCGCAAATTACGCTTTTTGGGAGCACGGACTACCATATTAGTCTGTGGCACCATGTGTTTCATGCAACATAACACAAATTCCAGTAATGAAATATTTGGCTAGCACAGTCCAAAAACCTGTGCGACGATGGACGCATCATGTGAGGTTCTAATTCTGTAGTTATTTTTATACGCTGGCTTAAACGCCGTAACGGTCTGTCGTGTCGTTTGCTCCCTGCACGAATCCATCCGTTATCAATGTGCTGGAGCAGGTCGAATGTGTCGGCAGGATACCAGGGACTACTACACTTGCGGTGGCAACCCGTTTTTAATTAACAGAGAAGAACGTTGATAGAAAACCGGACCGATTCGAGAACCACTCAGAGTGTATTTCGATTCCACCGTGTGCGGCGGCAAGTTCGTATCCAATTTTAAACGTTCCCTGCTTTATAACAAGTGTTTGCTCCCATTTCCATTCTAATGCAGTGGTTTCGCCCGGTTTAAGGATAATGTGCGCATAGTGCTGATCCTTTGAAAGGATAAGATGAGTCGGGTTCGGAAAGTGGATGTCGAGATATTAAAATCGAATAGTTCGGCAAAGTTGTTAAACGATTTCATCGCACGACGTGGTGACACGAGTTGGAATATGCAGAGGAGGGCGGGAACGAAGACGACGACTAGGGACATAGGTTTATGGAGGATAGTAAGTAAGGGACTAGGTTTATGGAGGATAGTAAGGAAGGAGCGTCAATGTTGTTGGATAGGATCTTAGCAATAAAAATGGCATGCGCATGTGAAACATTTCAAGGTCCATTGATTCGCGCTATCCGCTCCTTCAATTCCTCATCGCATCTGTTTGATTACCATCTCTCCCTTTCCTGACATCATTTCTGTTTTCTCTTTTTCATCTTTTACTTTTTGTTGCTTGTTACGTTTTTTATACCCTTGCTGTTTTATCGCGTTTTTTTTTGTTGTTTTTTTTGTTGCTTATCAAACCTATCAGAGTAGGGGTAAGGGTAGTTTAAGCAGATAAGCAATTTAAGCAGCTAGTTAGTAAGACACTTTTGTTAAGCCTGCATGGCGAACAATGAACAGCTATAGATAAAATAATTTATCCAACAATGAAGTTTATAACGTTATGAAGGCGATAATTACATCAATGAAGGCTTGATTTCGCGAGTAAAAACGGAGAGTCGGACAACTGGCTTTCTACTTAGTTAAAAAATGTTCGACGTTGCAAAAAACAATCAGCATTTAGTTATTCCATTAATATCAAGATAAGTTTTATAAATATGTGGATACTAGCAACACATATTTTGCTTCAATATTTTTTGTAGAACCTCCATTCCCAACATATTTACAGTGTAATTGTTGAACAGTGGTGTGTAAATGAAATTGGATATGCTTTCAACTGAAGTGACGCTTCCAGGACATTTTAGTAGCTCTCCAAACATTTTATTCATTGGCACAACCAGCTCAACTAGATCTAGGCCTTCCCGTTTTGAGATTCGGTCCCTCAAGCTGTGTGGTGTGTAAGATCTTCAGCTTGCGCTCCGACCCATATAATTGCCACTTTATATTTATCATCTCAATATTTTTACACATAGTTCACTAATGTGTTCAGTCTCAATTTTGAACGGAGTCATCCGTTGACGAGTAGCGAATCTGAATACTATTAGCGTTGAAAGCCTATTATTTAGTTTTTCTTAACATTAAGACTTTTCCATCGTGCTTCCCTTCATTATCAAATAATAATCATTCTCTTTAAAATCCTACCTAAAGCATAATCAACACAAGTCATGTGAAAGGTTATGTAGTTTTAAACATAGAATCAGGAGAAAACGTGAGACATTTGAATAATTGACGTAGTTTAGTTATTTTTTATTTATTTATTTTTATTTATTTATTTAAAATATGATGTCCGCCGATGAGGCTTATCAAAATGTTGTCTTAAAAAACTAATCTTACATACTAATAAGGGATAGGGATGGGGAA
>KZ070550.1:5102-16462 GCA_002091845.1 Anopheles cracens
TATAACAATGTAGTTTAACATTTTTCAGTATGAAAACAAGGATTTTTGTTTGAAAAAACGATATTTTTCAAACTAAAACAAATTTGATCAAAATACAATTCGGTTTGACAGCGTTCTCGCCTCGAGGTTTCCTGCAATGCACGATCGAAGCGAGACCGGCCAAGTGAGAACTTTGACAGCTGTCTCGCCTGGTTCTCATGTCGTTATACAGACGTGTAAAGCCCGCTAAACAGCAACGAAATATTAATTGTTTCAACGAAATTATCTAGTGTTTCGCGGTTTGGTGAATTAAAACAGAACACTAGCGTGAGAAGGAAACAGTGTGAACTGGAAAACATGACGTCGGCACTGTATTTAGAACATTATCTCGATGGTAAACACAAATGGCGTCGCCATATTCCAAGCGCAGCGGTGCGAAACAACAACGTTTACGTTTTTTTGTGTGTGCATTGTTGTAGGTTTAGAGCACCTGCCGAACGAGCTGAAGCGTAACTTTACGCTGATGCGCGATCTGGATTCGCGGGCCCAGGTGCTGATGAAATCCATTGATGAAAAGGCAGACGAGTTCATGAAGTCGCTGGTCAACGCCAAGGAGAACATATCGGATGAAGTGAAGAAGGAAAAGTTACAAGCGATCCAGGATCTGTTCAACAAAGCGAAGGAGTACGGCGACGACAAGGTACAGCTGGCGATACAGACCTACGAGCTGGTGGACAAACATATTCGTCGCTTGGATTCAGATTTGGCTCGATTCGAGGGTGAAATTCAAGACAAAACAGTGAACGCACGTGAAAAATCGGAAGAAAATGTCACCAAGAGTAAGTAACAGTGGACCGCTGCTGGAACCGTGAAGTATCGACGGCCAACACCTAACGCGATGGACTTTATTTCACAGAGGGACGCAAAAAGGTAAAGGACGGTAAGAATGCGGCGAAAAAGAAACGAACGCATTCCTCCGACGATGAAGCCAGACCCACCGGCAATGGAGGTGCGACAAACAGTGGAACGAACAGCGGTGCCGCCAACTCGAATGGAAAGGGCAAAAATACGAAGAAGCAGAAGGTAAATCAAGAAAAAGAAGGTCGCAAAGGGCAAAATAAGGTAAAATCATTCTTTCATCTTACATCCCAAACAAAACCCGCATCACACACGTTTTACTGTTGTGTGTGATGGTTTTCATTTCACTGCTGGTGTTGACTAGTTTACTTTACATTTTCTCTTTACATGGTATTTGCTTCAAATACGGTTCAGTTGCTAATCGTTGTTGATTTTTTTTTTTCGGTGTGTAAATAATGGTTTTTAGTTTCCTCTAGTTTAGAAACTTTATGCCTCTCTTCGGTAGCTGTAATGACGCTGTAGTCTGTGCGAATCTGAGCAACAAATTATGGGTTTTGTTTTGTTTCCGGCGTAAGAATGAACACGCAGCGGAACTGCCGAGCGCCGCCGTTGGTTTGTCAAAATTCACCTCATATCGCATGCATGTGGTTCGATACGGAATTTATGTTTTGCTCCTAGATCATAATTTAAAACCTTTCTCCAGTTTGGGAACGCGTCACTAATGTTAACGATTGCACTTTACAGAAGGGAGCCGAAAACGATGACGCAGCCCAGGACGGCGGGCACGCTACGCCACATCCGAGCGACGTACTGGACATGCCGGTAGATCCGAACGAACCTACCTACTGCCTTTGCCACCAGGTATCATACGGGGAGATGATCGGTTGCGATAACCCGGACGTAAGTATTCTCGCACAGGAACGTTCCCGTGTACGGTGTTTGGTGCTGAAATCACATATCAATCTGCGTTCGTTTCCTTTCAGTGCCCCATCGAGTGGTTCCACTTTGCATGCGTCGGATTGACGATAAAACCGAAAGGAAAATGGTTTTGTCCCAAATGTTCGCAAGATCGCAAAAAGAAATAAACTCACTGTGTGCCAGCCAACCCTGAACGAAGACACTGCATCGATTGCCATGGAAACGGGGAGAACCGTCAAGCAGCGGGGGAGCAAGTTTCCGGGCAAGACGCTCGAGTATTCCGCACTGTGCACTTCGGGCTATTCGCATACTTTATTGACTACTTTTCTTTCCCGATTCTCCGGAGTAGAATTTATTTAAATGTACATAAAACACTAATTTAAAACGACGTTTGTTCCCACGGGGCAGGAGAACTAAGTGAGTAAATAAAATGTATGATAGATATTTTACAAAGCAAGCAAACTGTTGAGGAAGCAGCAAGATGCCTAGGGAGATTTTTGTAGAAAAACGAAATAAATGTCTTCACTTGGAATGGACCGAAAGCTCGTCAGTGTTTGGCGTTTGTGTGGTTTGCGTTAAAATAATCAGCAAGTGCTTGTAAAATAGGGAGAATAAATTTTTATTTGATCAAGAATTCAGCACCGTTTTCCGTCAAGTGTAACCACTGGCTTATGAGACCAGTGTTGCCATACGTTTATCAATGAAGTCTTTGTTTACATCTACTGTCAACTTTGTTTTGCCTAGCCACATTTCGACGGGGTTTGGCTATTTCATCATATTTTAACATCCAACTTGATTCATAATCGCGAGCAAAAGTGCAACTTTACACGATAGCAACTCTTAAGTATAAAGGAACGACAGGTTTAATAGTCATAACTAAGATGTCCTCACCGTGGGCCAAGATTCAAACAGTGGAGACGGTGGACCTGCAAGAGATCATGTCAGAGGAGTTTGCACGCGAGCTGCAGTCGAAGGATAAGCCTTCCTCCAAACCCGTTCCTCCAAATCCCCCTTCCTCCAACGCTAGCCCACCGAAGGAAGTATCGTCACCGCCCGGCCCTTCATCATCCAAGAGTGTGGTGGCTCCGGTTGTGCAGGACTCGTTCGAGGAACCGGTGGCCGGTTGTTCGCGTGCGATCGATCCGGGGAAACAGCTGCCCGCAATCCCGGACGATGTGCTCCGGGCAATCGAACAGGCGGACCAGGAGGAGCTCGATTCCGATGCGCTGATCGCGCAGATGCTGCAGGCACAGTTCGACGCAGAGTACGACGATCAGATAAAGCGCGAAGAATCCCACCGCAACAAGGACTCCAAGGTGAAGGTGTCATACAAGAACTACCGCGTGATTCCGGAAGAACTACTGTACGAGGAACCGGTCGAGGTACCGGTGGACCAGAAGGCGGACTGGGATAGGTTCGAGACGAACGAGAAAGAGCAGAAGCTGTTGCCCCGTGTGGGCTTTCGGCTGAACGACCAGGGCGAAATGGTGACGAAGCACAACCTGGACATCAGCGGACGGAGCAACGCTTGCAAGGTGATGTCGTTCCCACCGGAGTTTTCTACCGGCGACGCGGCCGGCTTCGACATGAAGCTCTCCAACAAAGTGTTCAATCAGCTCAAGTCGCACTCGAAAAAGACTACGAAAGCGAAACACAAAGCGCAGGACAGGAAGGAGAACATTGCCACCGCCGAGATGGGGCTGGACGAGCCGACGCGGTTGATCCTGTACAAGTGGATCAATAACCAGCTGCTCGAGTCGATCGATGGCGTGATATCGACCGGCAAGGAGGCGGTCATCCTGCACGCCGAAACGGACCCGTACAATCCGAACCTGAAGGAGGACGAACCGGCCCCACCGAAGGAGGTCGCCATCAAGGTGTTCAGTACGACGCTGAACGAGTTTAAGCAGCGCGATCGGTACATAAAGGACGACTTTCGGTTTGCGGGACGCTTCTCGAAGCAGAACGCACGTACGGTCATTAACATGTGGGCCGAGAAGGAGCTGCGCAACCTGAATCGGATCCGGCGCGTTGGCATTCACTGTCCGAAGATCGTGGCGCTGAAGAAGAACGTGCTGGTGATGGAGTTCATTGGGGAGAACATGATACCGGCACCGAAGCTGAAGGAGGCGATTCTGTCGGATGCGCAGCTGAGCGCGGCGTACCTGGAGATCGTGGAGATAATGCACAAGCTGTACAAGGAGGCGCATCTGGTGCACGCCGATCTGTCCGAGTACAACATCCTGATGCACGACAATCGCTGCTGGATCATCGACGTCGCACAATCGGTCGAACCTGGCCATCCGGGTGCGCTGGAGTTCCTGATGCGGGACTGCGATAACATTAGCACCGTAAGAAGCGTTTTTTTAATCTTTCCCCAAAATCGTGCTGTTGCTATAGCTATAGTTCTCTTTCTCTCTTCCTCCTTCAGTTCTTCACGAAGCGTGGCGTGAGCGATGTGAAAAGCAAAGAGGACCTCTTCTTCGACATAACCGGGATGGATCCGATCTCGCACAATGCCGTCATTTTGGAGCGGATACACATGAAGGGCGAACCGGCGCACATTGCCAACATGGTCGATGACGACACACCGGAACAGTTCAAGCCGATGCGATATCCGTTCGAGTTTGCCTGGTCGGTGGCGGGATCGCGTAAAAAGAATGGCGAACTGGATGGAACCAGCCCGGCCGTGAGCTCTTCGGACGAGGAAGTGATCGTGAAGGAGGAAGTTGCTTCCGTTGCTTAGGGGTTTCAAAATCGTTCCTGACACAATTTACTATCGGAAATGAGCTCGCAAATTATGATTCATTTGGAGAGTTTGTCTGTTTGTTCCACTTTCAATTGCCGAATAGTTGAATAATTTGGTCTGGTTTCAGAGAGAGTTTTCTTTTAGACACTCTTTATATCGTAGTGCTTTACACGAATCGATGTACGCTCAATATTGCTCTACCAATTTTCGTTGCATGAAGTAAAACTTCGAATGTATCAGTTTATTCAACGGAAGATCGCTTTGTTTCATTACCATTGCACACCAAACAAACATGCTGCTTAAACAGTGGGACATTTATTCATAAATGAACGTCAGTGCTTCTCATACGGACGATATCATATTTATTGCGGATAAATAAATTATGTATAATTTGCTACATCTCCACAACACAACGAACAGGAATGTGCGTAAATAGAATTAGAATATCACTTCGGAACAGTCTCCCGACCCCGCGGCGGGTCCCCCGGATCAAACAAACTCCGAGTCCGGTGGCTTAAACTGGCACTTTTTCGCGTGCGTCCGCATGTTGCTCGACTGCGTGAAACTTTGGCCACAGTTCGGATGCGGACACTTGTACGGTTTGTAGCCGGTGTGATAGTTCAGGTGCGTCTTGAGGTGATGCTTTTTGGTGAATGCTTTCGGGCAGATGGGGCACGCGAACGGCTTGATGCCGGAGTGCAACCGATGGTGCAGCGTCATGTTGCTCCGATCGGCAAAACTTTTCCCACAAACGGAACACTGGAATAAAACGATCAATGAGTACGTTGTACTGTCTGGTTTGAACATAAATAGCTACCTGATAGGGTTTCTCTCCCGAATGGGTGCGCAGATGTTGCTTGAGCAGCATTTTACGAGAGAAGCGTTTACCACACTCATTGCACTTGTGTGGTTTAACACCTGCAAGAAAAAAAGGAAATACTTTCCACATTAAGCCATATATGCCAAAAGAAATCGTCTTACTAAAAAGTACGCCCGTACCCGTATGTATTCGCACGTGCATGTTGAACGCCACTCGTTGGTTGAACGATTTCGGACAGTGTGGACACGAGTATTCCTTCTTGTTGCGATGTATCTTCAAGTGGCTGCTCAGGTAGCCCTTGTCGTTGAACATCTTCCCACATTCCGGACACTTGGCGGCAAACTCCTTGGTGCCGCGGTGCACCGACACGTGGTACTTGTAGTTGCGCAGCTGGGAGAATCCTTTGCCACACTCCTCACATTCGAAGCGGGGGGTTTTGTGGCTCTTTTCGTGGGTCTGGCGAGAAACAGCGGCGAGGTAACGTTTGAAAGTAAGATCGGGTTTGTTTTATACACAAGACTAAAGTATGCTTTAATTTAAATGGAAGACCGTAGTAACTATAAGAATTATAGGAAGTGTATTATAGAAATTTCGATTATGAAAAATTTTGATCAAAAACTTTTATCGTATCCTTTCATATACATATACGAAATTGATTATTTATTACATCACAGAAGATTCTAGATTACAAATTTTCGCGTAATTTAGAATACAGCACCAAATGTTTTCATATTTTTAAGAATGTTTATCTGAAAAAGTGTTCAAAACAAGATAAACTATAATATTTTTTAGTTTAACTATTTGTCAAGAGATGGCGTTGATGATGTTTTGCTCAATCAAGATTGCTGCGATGCGTCTTGTCGGGTGGTGTCATGACTTTTTAAATCTTTTCAAGGATAGTTTTTGGAACAGTTATTTTTTATTACATCCTTTTAGTTAATAAATAATAGTAGTTAATAGAACTTTTTAATAGATTTAAACCTTTCTTATAGATTTTACTTAAATAAAATTCAATCTTTTTTATGTAGATAGGGAAGATCTTCTTTCGAAAGGGGTTTTCGAATCGGTTCGGTTTCGATAAACGATATCTAGAACGTGATGAATGCAAAAAAATAATGCCCGAACGTGTCTTTTATCTGGAATATTTCCAATACAGAAATGTTTAAAATGAAATGAAACATCTCATGTATCTAATTTGCTCAACGTAGTCTAGTCAAGTTCCCATATTGCTTTAACAATAATTTCAAATACCGGTATGATTGTAATAATTAAACATTCAGGATTCGCATACTTTTGTTTTGGCATTCTTTTGATTCCTTTCCGAGTTTGTCAGCCAACGAACGAGAAGGAATGACAACGAAGGAGTTGCATTTTAAATAATATTTCATTCGTAAATTTGTTCGGTACTAAGCTATACTCGCTATGACTAAAGTACCTGCTGCTATTGTGATTTTTGATCAATCGAGTTGGTATTTTTCAATAATTTCTTTGAATTGAACTATTTAACAGCATTTTTTTGTGGAATTGCCTACCAGGCCAAGCGTTTGCATTAAAATTTTGCTGGCGATTATTTCTACTATCATTAATGCTTATAAAGTTAGTTAAATCACAAGTTTTCGAAAACCAACCACAAACTAAGCTTCAAAAATAACAAACCTTAACAACGAACTGCGAAAGATGTTTTCAGTAATAGCTTTTTTAAATGTAAGGTTGCTATAAAAATGATAACCATGGCCTGCCAGGAAACATCACTGGCTATCAAAAATGATAGCCACGGCAGTCAACGTGTTAAAGGGATAATAAAATAAAATAATAAAAAAACAGTAAAACCCCTACAATTTAAAGTCTGCATTAAATTGAACAGTTAACATGTTAAATGCCCGCACATTCAGTATACATAGTGTTAGTATATTTAGAATATATTTACTTTAAAAAAAATTAACTACGTAAGTTATGTGAAGTCAAGTGGTTTTTCAAATCCTCCCAGGTTTTTCTATATTTTTTCAAATTTGATATTAGCGCTGTATAGAAATAACTTTTTTTCTAATTGTCTGGAATATGACTAAAATTAATTTGAGTTTGAAAATGATTTATTTTGATCAAAAACTTTTATCGTATCCTTTCATATACATATACGAAATTGATTAGTTATTGCATCACAGAAGATTCTAGATTACAAATTTTCGCGTAATTTAGAATACAGCACCAAATGTTTTCATATTTTTAAGAATGTTTATCTGAAAAAGTGTTCAAAACAAGATAAACTATAATATTTTTTAGTTTAACTATTTGTCAAGAGATGGCGTTGATGATGTTTTGCTCAATCAAGATTGCTGCGATGCGTCTTGTCGGGTGGTGTCATGATTTTTTAAATCTTTTCAAAGATAGTTTTTGGAACAGTTATTTTTTATTACATCCTTTTAGTTAATAAATAATAGTAGTTAATAGAACTTTTTAATATATTTAAACCTTTCTTATAAATTTTACTTAAATAAAATTCAATCTTTTTTATGTAGATAGGGAAGATCTTCTTTCGAAAGGGTTTTCGAATCGGTTCGGTTTCGATAAACGATATCTAGAACGTGATGAATGCAAAAAAATAATGCCCGAACGTGTCTTTTATCTGGAATATTTCCAATACAGAAATGTTTAAAATGAAATGAAACATCTCATGTATCTAATTTGCTCAACGTAGTCTAGTCAAGTTCCCATATTGCTTTAACAATAATTTCAAATACCGGTATGATTGTAATAATTAAACATTCAGGATTCGCATACTTTTGTTTTGGCATTCTTTTGATTCCTTTCCGAGTTTGTCAGCCAACGAACGAGAAGGAATGACAACGAAGGAGTTGCATTTTAAATAATATTTCATTCGTAAATTTGTTCGGTACTAAGCTATACTCGCTATGACTAAAGTACCTGCTGCTATTGTGATTTTTGATCAATCGAGTTGGTATTTTTCAATAATTTCTTTGAATTGAACTATTTAACAGCATTTTTTTGTGGAATTGCCTACCAGGCCAAGCGTTTGCATTAAAATTTTGCTGGCGATTATTTCTACTATCATTAATGCTTATAAAGTTAGTTAAATCACAAGTTTTCGAAAACCAACCACAAACTAAGCTTCAAAAATAACAAACCTTAACAACGAACTGCGAAAGATGTTTTCAGTAATAGCTTTTTTAAATGTAAGGTTGCTATAAAAATGATAACCATGGCCTGCCAGGAAACATCACTGGCTATCAAAAATGATAGCCACGGCAGTCAACGTGTTAAAGGGATAATAAAATAAAATAATAAAAAAACAGTAAAACCCCTACAATTTAAAGTCTGCATTAAATTGAACAGTTAACATGTTAAATGCCCGCACATTCAGTATACATAGTGTTAGTATATTTAGAATATATTTACTTTAAAAAAAATTAACTACGTAAGTTATGTGAAGTCAAGTGGTTTTTCAAATCCTCCCAGGTTTTTCTATATTTTTTCAAATTTGATATTAGCGCTGTATAGAAATAACTTTTTTTCTAATTTTCAGGAATATGACTAAAATTAATTTGAGTTTGAAAATGATTTTCCATTTCGCTATATTTTCCAACCGGAACACGGAATAACGATACGAATTTTGACGATATATTTTTTCCAGTTTTATAGTATATCAGTATCATAAACAGTATGCAAAAGTAATTAGATTTCAAACATCTCACTAAAAATGCGTTTAGATGCCGTTCCTACAAAGATTTGGAAGTCCTCCCTTGTCGGTGAAATGCTTACAAAAAAAACTGGTCCTTATCGTTTAGTTGACCGTTTGACACATGAGGAGCTTAAATTTTCCGATAAACGAGAAATTACTGTAGTTGAAAAATTTCTTTAAAATAAGCTTGATGGAGATACAGCAAGTTGTTGAAATAAAAAAAAAGATTTTGAAAATGTGCTGCCAGTAAATAACTCAGCTCATTACTACCATACCCTACGGCATAATTTATTTAATTATTTCTTTAAAAATACGTGTCCACCATTGAGGTTTTACAAGATATATTTCAATACTCTACTCAGAGACAAAACAAAAAAGATGTATCAATTAAAAATAGCGAAGTAATCCTATCCTATCTATTCTATTCAATACCTAAAAATCTAAAACTAACCACAGGCACAGTAGTTTGCAGAACAACACACGTAAGGAGCAGAGTCTACAATAGATACAATTAAACAAAGCGTAAACCGCTGCGAATGGTAATGGCTATGCTGTTACTGCTGTTGATATCAAAATGATTAGAGAATAAATTGAATTGTCTGATATTCAAATAAAGTTACTTACTAGGATTATTAAATTACGTTGTCAAACGAGGAACGTGCAAGCTTATTTCAATAGAACTAAAAGAATTCAATTCATGGTGTGCTTGGACTCATTTGTATGCTAACTATAGCATGCATAGTGTTGTTGCGTTCACGGGAAAAAAAATCTCCCTTATACTACGTCTACAAGATAGCAGGCCTAATGATTCCTCAAAGTAATGCAGCTCGAAATCTATGCGTGCTTCTTGATAGAATGCTAACACTCTTCAGTAACACTTGGACATGACAATTTCCTATACTCTACAGTGCATTAAGTTTCGTTGCTTGCGTATTTGAGATTGTGAGGACCATTTTTATTAAAAGTCGCTTTATTGCTCGTTATCATTGAGTTTACTATTGTAATTTGGTAACCAAAACAACAGAACAGATGGAATAGTATTTTGATACGAATGGTAATGGCTATGCTGTTACTGCTGTTGATATCAAAATGATTAGAGAATAAATTGAATTGTCTAATATTCAAATAAAGTTACTTACTAGGATTATTAAATTAAGTTGTCAAACGAGGAACGTGCAAGATTATTTCAATAGAACTAAAAGAATTCAATTCATGGTGTGCTTGGACTCATTTGTATGTTAACTATAGCATGCATAGTGTTGTTGCGTTCACGGGAAAAAAATCTCCCTTATACTACGTCTACAAGATAGCAGGCCTAATGATTCCTCAAAGTAATGCAGCTCGAAATCTATGCGTGCTTCTTGATAGAATGCTAACACTCTTCAGTAACACTTGGACATGACAATTTCCTATACTCTACAGTGCATTAAGTTTCGTTGCTTGCGTATTTGAGATTGTGAGGACCATTTTTATTAAAAGTCGCTTTATTGCTCGTTATCATTGAGTTTACTATTGTAATTTGGTAACCAAAACAACAGAACAGATGGAATAGTATTTATTCAACGAAAGCCCTATATGCCTATGCCTCTTATCATTCTTATCGGATTAGATGTTTATATTTTCGACTGGAATCTATACAACATGGAAGTTAAGACCTAAGCTATTTTATCGGCCAGAGTTAAGAACCAGCACCAGAGTTACCCAAATGACGCAGACCTAAAACCAACATAGAAATTGTTTACGATAGCTATTTTAACGACGAGATTGAACAGCCCGACCGGATAAGGATAATTGATAGATAATCTGTTTCGTTCAATTACACTATTATTAGCATACGCGCTTAGCACCACTTTTCTCTCGACTTCCGCTTTGATGAGCGCTGCCGAGGAGGACGACGCGGAGGAGGGGGGCAACAGCGGTCCGGGACTATCGCCGACGGCACCGCCGACCGAGGCCGATTGTTGTGGCTTCGTGCTGCTGCTGCTGGTGCTGCCGCCACCGAAGCCACTAGCTGCGGAGCCGGCCGTGATGAGCTTCGGATCGAACATGAGCGGTCCCCGGGAACACCACGGGTTGTCCAGAACGCGATTCAACGGCCGGTGGTGCGGGCCGCCGAGCAGCAGGGCCTGGGAGGGAGCGGGCCCAGTTCCGGTGCCGGTCGCCAGCGGTCCGACACTCTTCGAGGTCACCGTGCAGGCGGAAGTGGCGCCCACGGGCGTCGGCGTTCGTTCCGCGCCCGACTGCACTATCTTCAGACATGTCTTCACCGTCAGATCCATCTTCTGTTCGATGTGCAGATCGAGCCGGGGTGAACCACCATCTCCATCGGGGGACAAGGA
>KZ070556.1:6095-33813 GCA_002091845.1 Anopheles cracens
TTGGCGAAGTTCATACCCATAGCAAAAATCCTTTCCCGCAATACCAATCATGTTCCTAGCACACCATGTATTGTATGCGTTTTCTGCGTATGTTTTATGATCGTATGAAAATCAATCACACACATCGGTGGCACTTTTTTACGAGCTATAATAAATTATAAGACACCTTGTCAAGTTAGGTTGTTCTCTAATTGTTTCTCGTTCACACTCGCCTACTACCATCGCTGCTCTGTGTGTCGAGAAAAATGGTTCAGCAATTGAAGGGAAAGGCCGTCCGTTTTGAGCAAGCAAAAAAAAACAATATCTCGGGTCATTTTAAACGATATTTACACGAATGTAAAACCCTTCAGACATTAAATGATCCTGATGTTTGTATGCATCGTTTTCATTAATATTCTGCATGTTTTTGCCAAAGAATTTGTTATTCGTTTTATCAAACCATCTACTTCTGACGTTTGTTTGTAATCTTTACAATTGGTGCTCCTTGTTTCGCCGCAGGTTGCAGTAGCCGTTGTTTGTACAATATATCAAACTAACGACCTACACCAAATGATGTCTTTGAATCCTTCCCGCACGGTACTTCAACATCATTGATCCGTGCCACGTGTTGGACGTGCTCGCGCGAGCATTCGTAAAGCGCAGCACTTCGGCGGTTCCGCCGGTTTAAAGCACTCTCATGCATCATCTCAGTTGGCTTGCAACTTCGGTTCTGCCGGGTCGGGTTGGTCCAAGAGGTGTACACGAAAAAAAAGCGTAAAAGGACACGACCTTTCAAGGGAGCGTTTTTCTCGCTCGCTCCCCAGATTTTCGTATTGTGGGAACTTTCTTGAAACGTTGCGAGAAAACGCATACAGATGTTGCATTTTGGCGTTTATGACCTTCCTTGGCGGTCGTCCACTGACCACTGCAGAAGCGATTATTGGTACGGCGCATGAAGCCGCTAGCGAATGACCATGGATATGGCGTTGTTTCCTTCGGAACGAGCTGTCGGCACTTTTAAGCGTCTTTCCGGGGACACATATCGCGACATGACAGAACAATTAAAGGTGATCCCCCCCTGGGTCTCGACGATGAGCCCAGCCAGAACGACAGCAGCAGAGAACGGAAGCGATGCTGGTAAAATCACGAAACCGTAAAAAAGGGATCATTTACCGTAATTAAAGGTATTATTATTATGCTTTCCAGTTCATGCTGCTTCTGCACGTGGTGCTTTTTTTCACTTCATTTCGTTTGACTCGCGCTGTGCTACCTGTATTCGCGTGATTTTTTTTTCTTTCTTTCCTTCCTTTCGGTAATCAATCGCTATGGTGCTATGGACACATCGTGCCCGTGAAGCTTACTAACGGCCTGCTGCGATGGTGGTTGCGGTGGAACGGTGGGGTCATTTGGGTGGTGGAATGGGGAGCAGGAAAAGAAAAATTAATTAAGCTAATGAAGAGCGGGACAAAGCGCCGAAGGTTCCAACGGGTAGAGGGAAGGTGGCCTGCTAGCTGCAGGCATCTTAAAATGTAAAGGTTGTTCTCTAATTGTTTCTCGTTCACACTCGCCTACTACCATCGCTGCTCTGTGTGTCGAGAAAAATGGTTCAGCAATACAGGCAGACCTAGTCACCACCGTCACCGATCCGACCGGGTCTGTTGCTGCGGGAAGGAGCGATATACCATCATTCATGTTCTGCTGAAGGAGTGATCAAAAAAGACGAGAAGCGATGGGAAAGCGTAATTTTCCAGCTGCAGACTTGATGGAACTGTCGGCGTGGTGTAGACACTGCTAGCGATACCAGACTTATGGAGGGCTGCATGGCAGTAGCTATCGGGTGCCTCATATTGGCACCACTGGCCATTATAGGAACGATTTATTCGAGGAATTTGCAATAATGCCGTCTGCGGTTTTTGCCCCAGTGTGCCAAGTGTGCCCTGCCATCAGCCTCGGGCGCTGAAGATGGCGTTGGTGACATTCATTCGATTGTGACTGACCGACGACGGCTGACGAGTTAATCATGTTTCGTGGTGAGCACTTTATATGGGTTGAACCCCGAACGCTGACCTGGACCGGAGATGTGCAGACGCTGCTGCAGTGCGTTCACTGCACGCCCCGAGCTAGGTCGTAATAGAATGTCAAGCGGTCGTCACCGTGCCGTTCCTCTCAATTGTATCACAGACAAGGACGTAATTTGAATATCAAGGTGAATTTAAATCGTCATGCAGTGCGAACGTTATGTGGATGGAGGGACGGTATATCATTTAATGTTGCTGGCAATGTCAGCTAACTTTAAACGAAGTTCATAAAAATAGTTAATGTTTCATTATCAAAGACATCCTCTTATTGATCAGTTTGTTCGAAGAATAGGTTGCATATCTTTTGTATGATGTTTGCCTGATACGGTTTTTAAAAACACATGACCTGGACCAACATCTTATTTTGATCATTCTTTCCTAACAAAAACTTATTGTATACCCATTCACTGCGGTATAGATAAGTCGAGTTTACCTGACGGTTGGCATGATTCTTTGGTCGTTTAACCAAAGAAGAAGTATTGTACAGCAATGTACATCATAAAAATCAACACCTTCACAACATACGAATGAATCTGAACACACATAACAAATCGTTAAACAAATCGACAACAAATGTTGGCTAATTACAAGTATTATGATCGTGCTCTCGGTGTCGTTTGTGCTGAATCGTTGGAAGTACCATGCTTCCTGCGGTAAGAAAGTTTCACGTTAGTATGCATTGGACACGCATACGAACCAACGGTGGGAAATTATGCGAAGTTTCGTTGGAATAAAAATAGCATGCTCAACAGATCAACCTGCGGGCCAGCAGAATCGTTCTGTGGGAGTTCATCAACTACTTTCTTATACTAAGTTATAAGCTTGTTATTAATGCTACCAGAGGTATGCCTTAATATAAGCAATGTATAGAATCAAGAATATCTCGTCACTAGAACACTGCGAGGTACACTGCCGAACGCAGTATTTTCAACCACCTGCGGAAATGAAATTACGCAAGCTAATCATGTGGAAAATTGGTTTGTTACAAAAATGAAACGTTTGTTCGTTAAATCCCTTTCAAATGACCGTTTCGTCCGATGGCCGCGAATGAACGGACGAGAATATATTTTAAACAGCCACTAATGGCCGTTGGTAATAAATGTTCGCTGCGCAGGCAGACCTAGTCACCACCGTCACCGATCCGACCGGGTCTGTTGCTGCGGGAAGGAGCGATATACCATCATTCATGTTCAAATAACGTGTATTTGTAGTAGTACTATTCTTAATAGAATGCCATAATTGATATCATTAATTAGGTTAATGCTTAATAGTGATGTAAAAGTTATGGTCAGTTTAATTACACACATTGTTATAGAAACTCACATAATGCATAGCAACGAAGACTGCGGTAGAATTAATATTAGCACTGACATATAAAATAAACCATCAACTGTGGTCGACGATAAGTGTAACTTTGGTACGCAAAGTACGCTCCCATTGAATGTTGCGAACGTAGCACGTCGTTGAAAGTTCACTCACATGCCTCTTTAACCTAGCGTTTGCGTGTGATGACACTCTCCTTGTGAGCAGCACCCGGCGCGTGAGTACGTAATATAATTTTTATGATTGAATTTGAACGCTACTGACAGTAAAATAAATGCATATTTCATGGACATTCTAATGCGATTCCTTCGCTCTGTCCCTGAACCTCTGTGCCGCGGCGAGCGCGAGTGTGTACCGAATTCCTTTCATGGCGTTGTCCTTCTCTAGTAGCGACGCGCCTTAAGCTGTGGTAGAGTTTGTATGTCAATATTGCTTGCCTACGAAATGGCAACAACACAACACTGGACGCTGGAAGTTCGGTCCGGCGACCATTTTCCCTATTCACGAGAGGCTAATCCCTTTCAAATGACCGTTTCGTCCGATGGCCGCGAATGAACGGACGAGAATATATTTTAAACAGCCACTAATGGCCGTTACAGGCAGACCTAGTCACCACCGTCACCGATCCGACCGGGTCTGTTGCTGCGGGAAGGAGCGATATACCATCATTCATGTTCATGCTGAAGGAGTGATCAAAAAAGTCGAGAAGCGATGGGAAAGCGTAATTTTCCAGCTGCAGACTTGATGGAACTGTCGGCGTGGTGTACACACTGCTAGCGATACCAGACTTATGGAGGGCTGCATGGCAGTAGCTATCGGGTGCCTCATATTGGCACCACTGGCCATTATAGGAACGATTTATTCGAGGAATTTGCAATAATGCCGTCTGCGGTTTTTGCCCCAGTGTGCCAAGTGTGCCCTGCCATCAGCCTCGGGCGCTGAAGATGGCGTTGGTGACATTCATTCGATTGTGACTGACCGACGACGGCTGACGAGTTAATCATGTTTCGTGGTGAGCACTTTATATGGGTTGAACCCCGAACGCTGACCTGGACCGGAGATGTGCAGACGCTGCTGCAGTGCGTTCACTGCACGCCCCGAGCTAGGTCGTAATAGAATGTCAAGCGGTCGTCACCGTGCCGTTCCTCTCAATTGTATCACAGGCAAGGACGTAATTTGAATATCTAGGTGAATTTAAATCGTCATGCAGTGCGAAGAGTGTGTGGATGGAGGGACGGTGTATCATTTAATGTTGCTGGCAATGTCAGCTAACTTTAAACGAAGTTCATAAAAATAGTTAATGTTTCATTATCAAAGACAGTTTGTTCGAAGAATAGGTTGCATATCTTTTGTATGATGTTTGCCTGATACGGTTTTTAAAAACACATGACCTGGACCAACATCTTATTTTGATCATTCTTTCCTAACAAAAACTTATTGTATACCCATTCACTGCGGTATAGATAAGTCGAGTTTACCTGACGGTTGGCATGATTCTTTGGTCGTTAAACCAAAGAAGAAGTATTGTACAGCAATGTACATAATAAAAATCAACACCTTCAAAACATACGAATGAAACTGAACACACATAACAAATCGTTAAACAAATCGACAACAAATGTTGGCTAATTACAAGTATTATGATCGTGCTCTCGGTGTCGTTTGTGCTGAATCGTTGGAAGTACCATGCTTCCTGCGGTAAGAAAGTTTCACGTTAGTATGCATTGGACACGCATACGAACCAACGGTGGGAAATTATGCGAAGTTTCGTTGGAATAAAAATAGCATGCTCAACAGATCAACCTGCGGGCCAGCAGAATCGTTCTGTGGGAGTTCATCAACTACTTTCTTATACTAAGTTATAAGCTTGTTATTAATGCTACCAGAGGTATGCCTTAATATAAGCAATGTATAGATTCAAGAATATGTCGTCACTAGAACACTGCGAGGTACACTGCCGAACGCAGTATTTGCAACCACCTGCGGAAATGAAATTACGCAAGCTAATCATGTGGAAAATTGGTTTGTTACAAAAATGAAACGTTTGTTCGTTAACGAAATTATCATTTCATGGAGATTAAATTCAACCTTCGTAGCTGTGGCTTTCCGCCATTAATTTCATATCCGCCCCATTTTCTCTCGGCTGTAAGTAAGCGAGCGATTCGGATTACAAATCGCAGCGAAGGCGCGTGTACACGGTTCGTTACAGGGCTCGTTCGATACCGGGCAACCTTACGGCCATTGGATTATCAGGTTCGACATCTTTCTGTTGTGATAAAATTGGCTGGAACGTAAACGAAAATCCAATACACGGCAGAACCACATTAAAGGAAGCGCCGGCAGATTCCATGTTCCAGGATGATTGAGCTAACAAGAAGCGGAGCGCGAGAACAAAACTCCGTGCGCCAGCGATTAGGCAACGCTACAAATTGACAATTACTGTCCCTTTTCGTACGCGAGACTCGTCGTGTCTTGAGGTAGAGAAAATGTGGAAGAGCTTCGAAAAAAAAACATATCTGTCGTTCGACATTGTCAAAATTGTAGCCACTGTAAAAAATTGAACGTTCATGGTAGGAAGCTGATTTAGCATTTGGTGCATTTAAATTTCAAATTTAACCAATACTGCGTCCTGATCCAGTTTCCAGGCCGACGACATTCGACTAGGGTTGAGGATTTTTTCGATTTAATTTGTTCTGCATGTTTCTACTGGTTCTATTGGTTTATCATTTAAATAGTCCAATAGTCCATAATGTATTATCTGAAGTAAACTTTTCTTATGTTATGTGTTTTTGTTCGTAATTTCATAAAATCGCAGTGCTGTTTGGGAGTGCTAGAAATATTGTAAGGACGAAAGCGCCCAAATTCACTTAAAATTTATTCCCACAACAAACGAAATGTTTGGAAACAAACTCAATCGTTTTTTGTGACAACTCTCGCGAGAGTAACAAAAACGGAAAGTGGTGCTTAACACTTACAGCGGAGGAGCACTCGCCGGTGAACAGGATTGCATGAATTTTCATGACTTACCACGGCAGGACACCGGGACGTCGGCGCGTCACTCATAAATATTTTGGATGTGTATAAATTTCGGCACACCAGGTATGCAATCTTGCCCTGCTGCTGGTGACCGTCCTCAGTTAGGTGGTTCCTATGTTTCTCGTTTAATTTTGGGTTCGTGCGTTGCTTCTCTCGTCCACTTTCACATCTGGCGCGCCAGTGGTGAATTGCGACCATCTCTGGCGGAATATTTACCTACTGACTACTCCAGTACCGACGTACGACAAACTGAAAGCATCATGTACCACTGGAGGTGCTATGGATGTGTTCCTTCCCTGCTGTTGTGTGCTTGCTGTGTGCGGCTTCCATGAAAGATCTTCTGCGCCCGTGGTACTGTTTATGACACCGGCCCTCTTGTGGGGCGCAATTTTATGTGGAACTCCCCCACGGTTTTCCAATACCACCGATACAGCGGCGCAAATGGAGCGCCGTTGTGTGCTCCATTTCACTTTCCGCCTAATTTATGAACGACACCTACCTTTTGCCCTTCCGAATTTCCTCGGAGAGTGATAAAAATTTTATTTCTCGCTCACTACCTTATTTGACCCTTTTCCCAGAAGCCGCACAATGTGACGCCATGGCTCACAGCGGTGTCAATTTACTTGTCAAAATTGCACGATAACAACTCATACGAACCGGCGGCGGCACGTTGCTTTTCTACTGGCCAGATGGATGGAGTCTTGGTTGTCGTGACAATTAGATATTAGCTGACAGCGAACGCTGTCTGCAAACGTTACATGCGCCCAAGCTATTGGAGTTTGGGACCTTGGGACTTTTCGAGCCTTGAACTAGAAACGGATGACAGAGTTTGTTAATACAAGTCCTGTAGGGAATGTGAATCGAAACGCAACATTCTTGCAAGCAAGTTTTCAGGTTTGGTGGGTGTTTTAGGGTTGTGAAAAAGTTGTTCTTTATGCTCAACACTTTCAACCAACAAATTTATCGCTCTGGTGCCAGATGCAACAGCCGCTTCGCGGTACTAGACGGTATGAAATGCTTGTTGCTTTGGCTTTAATGCTAAATCTTCAATTCCTGCAGGTTATTAGTTGTAATATAGCATATTTGCTATAATTTTTGTGTAGTAAAACTAGTAAACTAAACCAAAAGATCTAAAAGACCAGATCATATGATAACATTCACTGATTTTATATTATACATAGCACTCTACGCAACAAAGTTTCTTGTAAATGTTCCTTTCCTACCATTGAACGATTTGATTCTATCGTTGTCTATGTACCAACGTTTTTTTTTATATCGCTGCTCTTGACGGTAGAATCTCCATTATGAAAGACAAGTGGAAATGCAAATTGAAAATATTTTGCCTTTGGTGGTTCTCAAGTATTGTTTGATGGATTGATTTAATGTCGTTTGCATTTAGCTGTGTGCGTGGGTGCGCGGTGAGTGAAGCGTTTGAGTGATTTTTTCGATTTTCTTCGAGAAGTAGCTTCAAAGAGCATTGATAAATAATACATATTTACACCAATTTTGACTATTTTTTGTTGATGGACTGCAGCTATGTAAAATTGTAGCAAGTCAAAATGGTTATGATTTCGGCCTTAATGGTTATTGTGCAGAAAGTGTCTTCCTCATATGTCGATGGACGCCCTCAAATTGAGTGTTGATATTTCAAAATCAAATAAATGACAAATATTTGATTATTCCAGATTGCATTTCTCTTTTCAAGTGTTGAAAACGGATGTATTATGTGCTTAAGGCACAAATTGATACATTTATATATCCTCAAAATGAAGCAAAATAACCGTGAACGAACGTAGAATTCCTAATTCAACCTCCCAACCATTCATCCGTGCGAGAATACCGTACCGTGCGTAATGTTTAATTTGGAAACTTTTTTGATTAATTCCCTACAATTTACTTACGCCTTCGGGTCTGTTGGTTGGTTGATTATTCCGTTCGACATAATCACGGTGAGCTGTGCAAAATAGTTCCAAGCGATCTGAGAACGCCGAACCACTGCCAGCGCTGCTGCCACCGTGCCTCTACGGTTCGATGAATGATTCAATTAATCGTATATTCAGAAGTAGCGGAGCGGAAAAGTTGTGCCGAGGCGTTACCCTGAACTTCGGTGGCATTTGTTGTTGGCAATTCCGTGCCGGCAAACAATAATTTGAAACTGTAGATAGCTTGTGTTTCATCGTCGCCAAATTACGCGTACCGGGAACGTACTATACTCGAAATAAATCATTTAACATATGAAGAAGAAAAAACATTTCCCTTTTCGCACCCGACGATGTTGACAGGAGCGGCCTACAATTGAACATTTTTAGCGCATTGGAAAAAATATGATGTGTTGCTGTGGTGACCGGAAAGAAAAAAAAACCGTTGCTAATGGCGAGCATGTTTCGCAAAATGCTATGTCTATGATGTTCCTGTGGACTTGGGATGCTTCATTGCAGCAGAGGGACGAGCGTCTGAAATGAAAATTAGGAAAAACAGCTTCAAACGTGCGCGCGAAACAAATCGTTCCCCTGGTCATGATTTATCGCGGATGGGGAGAGGGTGAGGTTTGGCGAGAAACAACGAACCAACCAGTTCCGGAAAACTCTCGCAGCGCTGAATTTATTGTTAATTGAGTAAATGTTCGCTACAATTCCGTACGCAACACGGTGGGAGGAACAAAGCTCGAGGGTTTTGAAGTTGTTGAAAGATATTTTGGAATCAATTTTATTATCAACATGGGTCATAATTTACATTTCGGAAATGTACAAGGAGCGTTAGATTAAAAGGGAAGGAATCTTCTAACAATACCGAATTCTTATGTCAGCTTAAAATTATGTTTGTTATGAATCGCAGCGAAGCATTCATGTTGTACTCTTCGACAATTAAAATGTAGCCATGCATAACCAATAAAATAGCAAAATATGTATCGTTTAATGTGTTACGATGGGTCTTTGTTTCTCGCAATTAAACGGCATAATTTAAAGGCACAATGAAAGTGAATTACAGCTGGATTTAAATCTCTGCGTACTCTACAAATTTTACTGATGTTGGTTCTGTCCCACGCGAAATTAAATGTTTAAACCATTGTTGAAGCTTTGAAGCATTGTTGGAGGATTGTTAAAACATTGCTTTCATAAATCGCACATAATATTTAATGTGAAATGTGACAATGAAATGTATGAGTCGTAATCTAATAATAGAGAGCTCCAAACTTGAACGGAAACATGGCAGATGTCTGCCTGGCGTAAACGGCAGTAACTACGCTTCTAAACTCGGTTCGGTTCGAAAACGATCTGTATGCAACTTAGCGTGCAGTGCCATGTGTGGCCCGCGCCTAGCTGTAGGAGTTGCCCTATAATTATTAATGCAATGAGATCCGCCTTCAAAGCAGTACTAGTTTGGGTAGGAACATGAAACCGGTCGTAATGGTGACGGGAAGAACCCGTTTGTCGATAAAGTGCGACCGTTTGCATTTCAAGAAGCTGATGCCTTAGCATCAGCAGCGGTTAAGATCATTATGAATAACAATTTTGTTCGAAAGGGAGTATGCTAAATGCAGCACCTATAGCACGTACTTCAAATAAAAACTATACGTATAGCACGTCCTTCAAATAAAACTATTTTATTGAAGTGTACAATTTACAATTCAATCTGTTAGAATAATAGCCGTTTGGCTTAAATAAATTGTATCTAAACTTTACGATCAACATTGATCATCGCAAATGGCATGATTTGAATTTATGTTGTTGGCCCAGTTGAAGCGAATGGCAAATCCGTTGGTTTGCTGGTAGTATGCTGCAGCTGGTGGTTAGTGATGGAAAAGCTGTACGTTTGTTTTGATGTGTTGTATTTTATATTGAAACAATAACAACCATTACTGTGCGTACAAGAGAGCGCAATTTAATAAAGGCGTTACGAATAATTAGTAACAACAAGACCGCCGCGTCAAAAGGTCTTCATTTGAATAATAGAGTTGTTAATCTCAGGCGGGTTACGGGTTTCTTCCCCCCAGGGGAGGTTGGCGCGCCATACGTGCATGGCTGATGTTTCCATTTCTTTTTCAAATATTTTCACTCCCCGTCAAATAAATCGATTGCGCTCGGGCAGCGTGGAGTGCGGCGAGCAGAAAATAAATCATCGTTTTTAGCATTAATAACGGCATTGCTTTGACAGCGTCCGCTCGTTTGCTAATAGAAGAAAATCAAAACACGGCACGGTTTATTTCGTTTTCGTTTCCAGTATATGTAGCTGTTTGTTTTATTTTCATTCCATGTTACGGATGATGGCGCTGATGAGCTTCGGCTTTCTTTTGAGTGGAGATCAAATCACACTGGTAACGTAATCTCGGATGCTAAGGATTAGCGTCGGATGAGAAGAAGTGTCTGTTTGTGTATGTCCAACTTCTTCAACATCTTCAACATGTGAATGCATTATTATATAACTAATAAATTCTTGAATAAAAGTTTTTAAAAATAACTAATATGATGAGATAATGATTATTCAGTGTGCCTTCTGAACTTGAACAAAACCTTGTTAACATAAAATAATAAAAACAAACAAAAAATATTACGTCAAAACACAGCTCACCTTCATTCTTGGGATTGAACGCAGAATGTAAATTTTGCGAACGCAAAGCGACGCGTGGCGAACATTTATTAAATCGAGTAACGACGTACCCACCTTTGAAAAGTCGCACCGCGAACGGTGTCGTAAGTCGCACCGGGATTGGGGAGGGCTACAAAACGGATTTAAATTATCCCCCAGTGGATTGTTTATACTCATTTAACGCTAACCCGGAGCCGAAGGCAAACCGAGAGAGGCACCAACGTTTGACGCTTCGTTTCACCCGCGAAGCCTGATGCGGCCGCCGGCGTTACGGATGGCGGTAAGGATGTTCGAGTTTCCGTGAATCGTGAAAAATCTGCTACCGTTCGTGTGCGCTGTCGGCAGCCGGCCGAAGATCACAGCATTTCACTCGCCGGGGGTGATTGGGTTGTGAAAATGTGCACACCGACACCACCGCGTAACCGATCGTCAGACGATAATTGATTAATAATCCCGCAGTTTTCGGGTTTTGCCGAGGCGGAGCGAAGTTTCAAAGGCGCGTCTGCCTGTAGCAGTATAATTGCATGATTTACTTTTAATTATCGTCAGAGCGCGCACCGTTCGGCTCGCAAATGGCATGATTTGAATTTATGTTGTTGGCCCAGTTGAAGCGAATGGCAAATCCGTTGGTTTGCTGGTAGTATGCTACAGCTGGTGGTTAGTGATGGAAAAGCTGTACGTTTGTTTTGATGTGTTGTATTTTATATTGAAACAATAACAACCATTACTGTGCGTACAAGAGAGCGCAATTTAATAAAGGCGTTACGAATAATTAGTAACAACAAATCTCTGTTGCTATTTATTGAACATTTTCAGATGAAGATATCTTCTTATTCTGTGTAGCTATACTCAGGTCGACTTGGAGAAACCAGCCTCCTGGGCCTTCTCCAGGTAATCCGTAAGATGAAGCTACAGCAGTAGAGACCGGCAGCTCAAGTCATATATCCCAGATGAAGATATTACTCTTGGGATTTGACAGCGTACTCGCGTTCATATAAAAATCGCAAAGCAACTGTCAAATGTCTTACGTGTGAATGCAGAGTTACAATTTTAGAGCTGGTGAATACAAACAATCTAGTCGTGACAACTCTGCAATGTTAAATGTGTTCTCGTGTAATGTCTCTGGGTCTGTCGGCCATCAACAAGATCGTATTGACAACAACAAATTGATGCACCATGACATTTCTGATGCTTATAACACTAGTTACTGTAACACATTGGTTTGTTTCGCGGCGATCGATAGTATATCAGCGATCAAGCATCAACATAAACAACGGGTGGGTAAAGAAACGCTTTTGGAGCATATGCTGTTAAGCATTTCAGATTTCCGACACCCATCGCTATATGGATGAGCGCGTTCGGTGCCACACTTCGTCAGCTAATTAGCACACATCGGTAGTCTCGGCTAGAATATTCGATAACTGCGCGCGGAACGGAGGCCAACCGACGGTGCCCTACATCAATCTTCTCTCGCAGGTCTCGGCTACGGTAAAGTACGGAGGAGCTACCAATCCGGCGTTGGGAACAGCGGGTGTACCGGGCCGGGGCTGTAGGTTGTCGTGAAGGGAAATTAAACTTCCGCAAACTTTCCTTTCGTGCGTTCGCACGCTCCTTCGGGTGCGCGGATTGTGCGGGCTAGAAGTGTTGTTGTGCTCGCATGACGATAGCAGCATTCATATCGACATGAATTCACCGTTTCCTTTCTGGCGGGCAGCAGATGGTTTTGCAAGGATGTAGAACGCGCGCAAACACTTGCCCGTGGTTCGCCAATAATGCGCTGACTGAAGGAAAAAGTCCTGCCCTTCGCAAATGGCATGATTTGAATTTATGTTGTTGGCCCAGTTGAAGCGAATGGCAAATCCGTTGGTTTGCTGGTAGTATGCTACAGCTGGTGGTTAGTGATGGAAAAGCTGTACGTTTGTTTTGATGTGTTGTATTTCATATTGAAACAATAACAACCATTACTGTGCGTACAAGAGAGCGCAATTTAATAAAGGCGTTACGAATAATTAGTAACAACAAACAATTTACAATTCAATCTGTTAGAATAATAGCCGTTTGGCTTAAATAAATTGTATCTAAACTTTACGATCAACATTGATCGCTGCAACTGGCTTTATTTTGTGATGCATCTTTCAGCATCTCCTCGGCGATGAGTTCAGAATCAAAGAATCGTTCCACCATCTACGATGCTCAATTAGGTTAACCGTTAATTGATAGATGGAGATTTTTCCTCCCATTTAGGCGCGTCGTTCGGTCACACTTTTGCTCTTCGGCTTAAACTCTCTGGAAATTTAGCTACCACATCTCCACAGTTGCTCGTGTCACAGCAGCGTTTAGCAGCAACATTTTCTCGTTGCACTATACGCCTGTCCTGTATCGCCTTCTTCGTGACCGCCGCGTCAAAAGGTCTTCATTTGAATAATAGAGTTGTTAATCTCAGGCGGGTTACGGGTTTCTTCCCCCCAGGGGAGGTTGGCGCGCCATACGTGCATGGCTGATGTTTCCATTTCTTTTTCAAATATTTTCACTCCCCGTCAAATAAATCGATTGCGCTCGGGCAGCGTGGAGTGCGGCGAGCAGAAAATAAATCATCGTTTTTAGCATTAATAACGGCATTGCTTTGACAGCGTCCGCTCGTTTGCTAATAGAAGAAAATCAAAACACGGCACGGTTTATTTCGTTTTCGTTTCCAGTATATGTAGCTGTTTGTTTTATTTTCATTCCATGTTACGGATGATGGCGCTGATGAGCTTCGGCTTTCTTTTGAGTGGAGATCAAATCACACTGGTAACGTAATCTCGGATGCTAAGGATTAGCGTCGGATGAGAAGAAGTGTCTGTTTGTGTATGTCCAACTTCTTCAACATCTTCAACATGTGAATGCATTTTTTGCAAGGATGTAGAACGCGCGCAAACACTTGCCCGTGGTTCGCCAATAATGCGCTGACTGAAGGAAAAAGTCCTGCCCTGAATGGGATCGGAAGTTCGATAGGCCACCCCTCCCCACATTCGCTCACCGCATAGATTTGAGCTTCCTTTCATGTCTCGCTGGTATCGGATATTTACGGGCATTGAACGATAAATTATTTTTATTTTTACTTTTACTTCACGCGGATCTTTAGCAGAGCATGATGGTATACAGGCTTTGAATCATGCTATTGGTATCGAAACGAACGAAAGTGATCCTTCAGTTTACTCATTTAAAGCATAGGAATTCATGATATGGATATAGACAATTTATTTTTCTGTATGGCCTACAACACACTTGTTGTTGTTCCATTTTTAATCCTAAAATTATTCTGTTCGTTCAAGTTTTTTTGTTAAATTGTTTTAATCGCCAAGTGCGATTGACGTATTTAATTTAATTTGTATGCACGCATAGAGAATATATTTATTTATTTGTTTCCTATTACGTTAAAGAGATGAAATAAAAAAAAACAAATTCATCCCAATGATATTATGTTGATTGCTAATCCTGTTTACAATACTGTTATCAGATGATTCACACTTCATAATGCCTTTGCTATATCTGAAGCATATAAAGTAAATAGGCAAAACAATGTTTCGTCGACGTGAAATTCGGCAGCGTAGTCTTTTCCGCAAAACAAATTTTCAACTTTTTTTCTGTTTGTTAATATTTGGAAGGCTTGCGCCACGCTTTGTCGTTATTTTATTCTGTGGTATGGAAAAGTATGAAAAGTGCGCGAGTCCGGGAGACACAAAGTTTGCACGAATAATTATATTTTCAACTTTGATCGAAATTTTTAAAGATTATTTTCGAGAGAGAGCATTAATGACCAAAAAGTGGACTCTTTCGTAAACAACGTGGGTCGCTGCGGAGAAGGGCGCGAGGAGAAGCGAATGTTTTTCCACCGGATTATGATTGGCTCGCGTAAGAGCCCGCGGACGAAGGGCAGGAGCTAGCTCGTTGGGTCCGCTCAACCGACTAACACTTATCCGGGGCGTATTCGAAATGCTATTAAATATTCATTTTGACCACATCCCAACCATCCCTGCCCACGAATAATAGGACAGCCGTTGCGGGCGTACCGTGTAGAGCCCATCGGGACTATCCAAGCTCGGAACTTGTTAGGATGATTACGGAGGGACTCCGGGTGCCAACCCGGTTCGCTTCGCGCAGCACCGCCTTTCCCCGCGTTCTGCAATCCTTTCTGGACCGTGTTATAACGATGCACGCTTTCATACCACTTGCCTTTAACCGGCGGTGTTCCGATGCGCACGAAGTTCATGGTTTTGGCCTTTAATGCGCATAAATTGATAAATTATACAAACAAACAACTAAACAGGCAAACAAACACATACAAAAAGTGTTGGGCGGTCGGCGGGCTGGACAACCGTTTGGGTGCAACTGACGCGTAAATAGGAATATATTCCCGAGCCTTAGTGCAAGGATATGGCCTCAATGGTTTTCACAGGGGTGAATCTGGCGTTCAATTGAATCCATGTTGACCTTTCATTTAGGTGCACATGAATGAGCTTCGAAACAGAAACAATAGAACCATACAGATGGCGATTAAGCTGCTGCAAAATGTGGTGTGGCATGTTGGGAGAGTAGAGTGTCCAAAACGTTGGGTTTCATGCTCTATGGTTGGTATTGAGGTATCGATACGCTACTGTACGGCGGCTACTTTAAAGGGGCAGTGAAACTGGGTTTTCTATCAATAGGCATAAAATTGCGTAAATTATTTTGGCACAATATTTTATTTTATGAAAATTATTTGTAAGCGTTATTGTAAATGTAGCAATTTTTAATATTAATATGTGATATTAAAAAAGAATATTTTGCTCATACCTTTTTTCTCATTTCTTCTCATTTATAGGTAAATTTTAAATCACATCGCTCAGCACAATACATTCAGGCTTGGGTGTTCAACGAATTACGTAAATATATATTGCCGATGTAAACATAAATAAAATACCTTGTATTTGGAAATATAATTCCTTACAGCAATTGAAATAAACGAAATTTGCATTGCCCTGCCCGGTAAACGATCGATGGTTCAAATTGATTGGGTTGATTTGATTTACACCGGTTGGTTGCCACTACTTCCTTTCCATGGGAGAAAATTCGCTCGAGGTTCACTGGTGAACAAATGGGTCGAGCATAAAAGATTTAAACAAAAAACAACAACAATATGCGTGCTTTTGTGCATGTGACAGCACCGAAAAACGTTGCCAGTGGCCATCCCATCCCTGCGCATCGATAAAACCACCGCCGACACTGGATAAATTTCCCGCAATTGCTTTTATTTTTACTTTCGTTGTTCCCCAAACTACCGATCAACTTCCTCCTTCATTGGTTTGGGGCATTTTGTGGATCGTTATGGAAAATCGTTCATTTGGAAAGGCTGTCGAGTTTGTCGAGACGAGCATTTGGGTGGGGACTATTTCAATGACGTGGTTATATATTTGTACAACCCATGTCTTGATAATTTTGAGCATGAAAATTATTTAAACACTATCATAAGTACTTGTTTAAACTAAAGCTTTCGATTGAGGTGTGAATTTTATTTAAAGGATGGTACGATTGATCACTTGGAAATGGGATGTTAGCTTAAATTTTACTACCAATATAGTGATATTATTGACTTATTTTTTAAATTACAATTTGTTTTCGTTTTGATTGAATGATACGTCAAGGCCTGGAAATATTCATCCTTGTAAATTAATGTAATGGTATGGGTTGAACCATATGCCTTTGCGTTTAGCAGATGGTGGTTTCGAGTATGACATTTTTGTAGTTTATATGAGCTTTTCTATTCTATTCCTTCAGAATGAACGAATACAATCAGTTTGCAGTCGCTGATGCTACATGTTGCTGTGAAGAGTAATGTGTCTGACCGATCCATACCGGAGGGTAAATAGTGAATGATAAATACGCAAACGAAATTAAAACATCTGAAATATCGCGTTTAATTGGATCGTAAATCTGTTTTTTTTTGTCGCTCCAAGCAATAGCTCTCATGGTATGAGTGTGCCCAAACGGTGGACAGTATCGAAAACAGTGGTGATGCACGACAACGAATGGTAGGGTGATCGTTGTACATTTCTCACGCCACATCCATGGGTGTGCTGATTTATTTTACAAGCATCGTTTTATTGAATTTGATTTTCGTTGCCGAGTGGAATGGTACCACTGCAATTTTCAATTGAACAGTTTTTAAAGTACTTTGTTTGTTTTGTTTTAAATATTTTAAAATTATATCATTCGAGTTTCAAGGCCATTATTCTATTATCCAATTGTAGCTCAGGCAAATATTATTTTAAGAAATAATTTAATATCGTTAGTGTTTGTTTTGAAAAACATTTCAATTCTGTGTATGCAACCTTTTGTTGTTGGAATGGAGATTGAAAAATGTAAACATTTTGAACTGATTTACTAAGTTCATATCCTTGGTTGATCTATAGTGGAATGAACGCATACATTATTGACCTAATGTACGATTACATTCTCATATTACGATATACTTATTGAAACATTCTTTTCAGAAATATATGTTAAATGTTCTATCGTGAGATAAATTTCATCCGGCGAATAAACCGACCATAAACTACATGCCAAGAGTTGGTCCACTGGCAGTAAAGCGATCCGTTGTGTAAAACAGTGCCAGCGACTTTTCGTACTCCGTTCGCATACGGCGCTCGTTCCAAATGTTTCTCTTCTAGGCGATGTTATGTGAAACATTTCATCACCTCCACTCGTGTGGCCGCGGTTCTCGTTTGCGAACCGCATAGTCAAAACATCACGGGTTATTCCGCATTCGGCAGCACGCCGGGGCCGTACAACGCATTCCGCTGCTTCGAATACCAGCGCTGGCTGCCGGTTAAAATATATTGTAACCTGCGAAACACGCTCCAAACCCGTCAGCGATCGCGTAGTAAATGTACGAATTTTCCACAAACCCCTCGGGGCGCTGAGCCTTTCATCAAACCACGGATCGGCCGCCTTGAGCTGGAGAACCGTGCACGGAAAGTTTGGCATGAGTTTGTGGAAACGGCCAGCCGAGCAGGAATAAAGTCCAACTAATCCCTTTTTCCAGCGGTTTGTGCCAAGCTTTGAGTTCCTGATTTCGTTGACATGGAACGGGCGAGGGAAATGATGGTAGCAGCTCGGAAACGGGAAAGGAATGCATTCGTAGTAGTTACGGAAAGAAGGGAATGGTCAGATTTTGTTAAGAGGCGTTGGTTTCACTAGTGTGTGTATGCATGGCAGGCTGATGAACGGATCTAGAGCATTGCTAATATGATGGAACGAACGGGTTGTATTACGCTGTTCTATATAATATCATGGTTATAAAGTCAAAAGATGTGTGAAGAAGGTGCTATTAAGATTTATTTTTACTCAGTTTTATTCTAAATCCATTATAGGCGTTGACCTGGTAATTTGAAATGTCCAGAAGGCAATGTATCCCTAGCCCATGATAAACCATTCGTTGGCTTGATACATCAACTGTTTGATATGGTTTCTGTTAGGCATGTTTACACCGCAATTACACGTTGTTATTTGCTTCTTACATTTGTTCCAAGCAATGATAAATAGGTCCATCAATCGGCTAAACACTGACTACAATCTTACCAACCCTGTTAACTCCGCTTGTCACCGTTCAATCCGGCCGTTGAAGGCTGCGGCGATCATAATCGTTATTCCTGTCACTTGGAACCCATAAAACTGTCCCGCAGCACATCGTTAGCGTCATCATCATCCGCTGGATGACTGCGTTCCGAAAGCATAGGCAATAGGAACTGCGAAAAAAGAATACGTCTATATTAATTGCTCTCCGTTTATATTCTCAATCCATTCACAACAGCCATCAATCTGTTCTCGCTCGATTCTAGCTCAGCATCCAGCCCGAAAACGAAGGAGGCACATAACTATCATCGGTCACATTTTTCGCGCCGTCATGCAACATTAGCATAAAACAAGATTCGAATTGGGGAGGAATATCGAAATGTGCCCGGAATGTTCGGTCTCTTGTTCACGATTTCACCACAAATAAACTATTTCTAGTCTGTGAGCCATGATTCCAAAGTAAAGTGATTATGTTAATGGCATTATAAAATTCAAACTTGTTGTTTGGTAGCATCAATTCACCCTAATTTACGCACCACATGAGAAGGCATGTGATAAAATATTGAAATGGAATGATTGACATTGAAAGAGTTCTGAAAACGTAAAATATCAAAGTAAATTCTCATCCACACCGTCATGCGTAAAATCAATTTCTTTGTTTTAGTTCGATACATCAAAATATTATAGCATATTGCAATAGAAGCATCGTTTTAAAATAAAATTAAAAATCGAATACTAACTGTATACATTCTGCATACTGCGTTCGTTGTTACATCTACATTACCTTTATGTATTGGAAATTATGGACTAGCCTACGCCTTTGCCGTAGAACTAATATCTAAAATTAGCGAATAAAAATGTGGCAAGGAGCTATTAAAATTTAATTACCCCCCATAAAGTGTATCGCTATCATCATCTTTCATCTTTTTTCGGCTATGCCTTCGGCGAATGCTTCTGAATGACTCGCTTGCAATCCGATCTGCATACGAGCGGTATCCACCGTTCCCCCGGGAGGTTTCTATTTTTTACTGCTAGGTATAGCCACGCTTTGGCAGCGATATTTTGCCAGCATAGCCGATGCGGCTTAATAAATGCAAATCGTATGCAGCAGCCGTGAATAAATGCATGTCAAGCATGGAGGATGACCGCGTACGAACACGGTGTATCGCACACATTCAACTGTACGCTGCCGTAGACATGTGAACGTGCAGATTTGGTCTTTGTGTTTGCTAATAACGCCGGTTACAATCGTGTTAACCGCACAACATCGATTAACACGTCTACGGTGTCACCATTCACGGCAGCTATTCGCAGGGCTGTTGATGGCAGTGAAAATGCACTCCTGAAGACTGGGTGTGTTGTTGCTTTCGATGATCACCTTCTCAATGTCAAGGTTATACGCGTGCTATAATGATGTAATGCACTTACGCAAGTATCATTCCCTCAGCCGGAACTGGTTTCCGTGAGAGTTTCGCCAAACACGAGACTGGGAGGCAGAAGGTGTTGGAACTGAAACCAAACGAAACTTTCACCTATCTCGAGAAGGAGGTCAGTTCGGTTGCATGCGCACGTTTCACATCCAATGGGTGGTGTCATTACAACCTATGATCCATCACTACTGACTGAAACTTGATGTCTCATTTCGGATTGTTTCGGTGGTTTGAAAATCTATCAATTAACCAATTACCTCGATTTGATTAAATATTGCCACATCAGCTGATAACGTAAATTTTACTCAGTGAACCGCGCCGCGATAAGATACGGGAGTACTTTACATTTCCTGACCACCTGCTAGCGTGTCATTGTAGTACGACCAGCGCAAGGTTTTCACTAATCTTAAGCCACGAGGCCGTTTCTTATCCACGGTAGCAAGTTCCGAATTGCAGCCAATAATGAAGCATGATAAATGAGATGTTTGGCCGCACTGTTACATATACGTACTGTTTTCAACGTTAAAAACTTATCGTGTTATCTTTTCCGGTTTTTTTTTCTTCAACAATCTCGACCTCTCTGTTATTTTATGGTTCCGTCGTCATACCAGAAACACATTTCAATGGCCGGCGGAAACATAATCGGCAGATAACAAATCTTGTTGGAAACCAATCCAATGGGCCGATAAATTGATTAACGCCAACGAAATTTGGAAATAGTTTCGCGGAGCGCTTTCAAGTAGCAAACGGTTGTCAGACATCATTAGGAACTGCACGAAAACCTACCTTTGGGTAAAATGAAGAGCTTGTTCGTTTGTCTGCTGTTGGCTTTGGCGGGCCAGGTAAGATTGAACGATCTTCCGTAGTAGAGAAAGGATTGTTTATTAATGAAGGAGCGCTTTCAGACCCTTGCTCAAAGCGAAAATGAGTTCGTGGAGTACCTGCTTCAGATCCAGTACCAGGCTGAGGCCATCCACCAGCTGATGGAGGGCACGTTCGACAACGTTCGCTTCTCGATGAGCGACCAGCTGGTCGAACTGAACCGTCAGTTGATTGACCGCATGAACGGCGCCCTGGAGGAAGTCGAACAGATCCGTGAGGAAACTGAGGCGCTCGTCGGCGCGTCTTCGGCCCCGGCCACCTGCGTGAACGTCGCCACCGCCAACTGGGAAGTTGAGATCGACTGGGTTGGACAGGCTCTCTCGCGTTGCGCCAGCCAGGCCAACGTTCAGATCACCTCGCGTACTGCCGATGTCCATGCTGCCCTGGAAACCGCCCAGGTTGCCTCGACCGAACTCCAGAACATCGTCGTCCGTGGATTTATCGACTGGAATGCCATCGACTACACCGAGCAGATCTCGGCGATCGTTGGTGCCCAGATTCAGGACAGGTACGAGTACTTCACCAGGATCACCCAGCCGAACCTGGAGCGCACTCTGCAGGCTGTCTTTGATCTGGACGATAATCTGTTGCCAGAGATTGTGACCTGCGTCGAGCGCGGTGTGGAGCGTTTCAGCAACTACGGCCGTGTCATCCGTGACACACTGTTCTTCTGCTCGCAGTAAGATACTACACGTAATCCTTGTGTGTGCACATGTTTGTGTTATGAAAACCGAAGAATATGCATTAAGTCGTTACAAATAGTTTTATCAACCTGTTTCAAGTTTTCTACTTGAGTTGAATAAATTTTTCCAATAACTTCGCTCCCTCAATAAAACAACCTCTTGCATATGTAGTAACTCATCCTGTATGAGAAAGCATTGAACACAAATCCTTGTCTTGATGACAGACTTCAGCTTATTTTCAATCATAACAAAAGAATAAAATAATACTTTTGATTGACAGTTGATTTATCGTGCATCAACATTTTGCAGCTGTTTAGGATTTGATGAGGATATTTGACGAGAGTTTTCTGTTGTTATACAGAAACCATATAGATGTTATTGCAATATTCAATCCTCAAAGTGGCACGGGTCGGTCAAGCAGTCTGATTACAAAATGGCACACTTTGAGCTTTAAATCCTGTATGTATTTTTTCGGTCAGTGGATCGATATACGAATTATTCCAATTCTATATTCTGAGAAGCAATCCATCGAACTAACCGTGAAATCCAAAGTCGTGATTTGGTTGGCATTAACTCTTGTTGAAATATTTTTTTTTCTTCTTTATGTCAATTTATTCTGGACAGAAAAGACATTCGACGGATGAACGAGAGCGCACGTTATCTTCGTGATTTCAATTGCTGAAAATTGCGCTGTCCTCATTTAGGGCAACCTTCGCACAACCCTGATCTCTGATCGAATCGTGAGTTTAATTTTCTCGAGCGCACCTTCACCCGGGGCTGAATCCTGTGTAACCAGTCTACGGCGTTCTCTTGTGAAGGGCTGGGGAAGTATCAACCGTTTCGGGATTAGCGATGCTCATTACATAAGCTTTTGCTTACCGGAAGGTTATCATCCCATTGACGCAATATTAATCTGCAGTATTGGAAATATGTAAGACTACCTTTTCTGCAATACCTCTTTCTGACGTGGTAGAAGGCGACGGCTACAGTTCGGATCCTCTCTTTTGCACATATACCACGAGGAAACGAAATTTGTCTCGTCATAAGTCATTTTGTTGATAAGGCGCAATTATCTTAATACCACCTTATATTGCTTTATTTATCGGCACCGTGTTCCCTACAAGTCGATGTATGTTTCTGGTACTATCTACCAATAGCGTTCTAATGATTAGACAAGCAGCCCACCTTCCTCCATGTAAGTAAGCATTTCCTAATCAACGGCGGGTCTTCGACATGATTAAGGCAGTTCGGAAGGACTCGCAGGCATGGCGCTGTTCCGAAAAGAAGCCCGCGATAACGGCGGCTGCAGTGATGCAGACCGATGTGGAAGTAACATGTGGGCTGGTGTGTTCAAGCAGTAAGAAGGGAACCGTGCGGCGTGAAGATGAAAAGATTAAATTAAGGGCACAAATTGGTGGGTCAACGGAATTCGTAAAACAGCTCCACAATTGCCGTGGCGGCGATAAGACATAAGGCGATCGTATCGGTCAGTTTCAAACGATATCCGGTCAGCAGTAAGAGCCTTTAAACCGCATTGTGCTACGCGGTTTTGGATTAGTTTGCAAGCAGTCGTTCGCCGAGGTGGAACTATAAGCTGAAAGGCTAATTAAGCAAATCTGTAATAATGAAGAGTTTGTTCGTTTGTTTGCTGCTGGCCCTGGCCGGTCAAGTGAGTGTCATACGGTCATACTACAGGTGTGGAACATCGGTGATAATTTGATTTGAAATTGTTTCGTTCTATGTAGAGCCTTGCTCAGAGCGAAAATGAGTTCGTGGAGTACCTGCTCGAGATCCAGTACCAGGCTGAGGCCATCCACCAGCTGATGGAGGGCACGTTCGACAACGTTCGCTTCTCGATGAGCGACCAGCTGGTCGAACTGAACCGTCAGTTGATTGACCGCATGAACGGCGCCCTGGAGGAAGTCGAACAGATCCGTGAGGAAACTGAGGCGCTCGTCGGAGCTTCTTCGGCTCCGGCCACCTGCGTGAACGTCGCCACCGCCAACTGGGAAGTTGAGATCGACTGGGTTGGACAGGCTCTCTCGCGTTGCGCCAGCCAGGCCAACGTTCAGATCACCTCGCGCACTGCCGATGTCCATGCTGCCCTGGAAACCGCCCAGGTTGCCTCGACCGAGCTCCAGAACATCGTCGTCCGTGGATTTATCGACTGGAATGCCATCGACTACACCGAGCAGATCTCGGCGATCGTTGGTGCCCAGATTCAGGACAGGTACGAGTACTTTACCAGAATCACCTTTTTTTCATATTGTTTCGCTTACATAATATGTTAATCTTAGGCGCAGCAAGCATTTTAAAACTAAATCATAAAATTAAATATTATTTTATCATTGTTTACAATTGTTTGTTAGTAAATAATAGAATAAATAAAACTAATTCTTGTTTTTTATTTATGACATATGAGCAACACATTTGCCTTGTAAGGTCTCATAAAAGTATGATTTATGCTAGTCCGTTACGTTGCTTGAGTGCTGCAAAAAAAAGAAAAGAAACTAAAATTCCACTCGAACGATAGCGCGTGGGATAAAGTTGCAAGTGAATCCGTGTGTCACGGTACGGAACAGTTCAGCACTCTGCCCCTGTCGGCGCATTTTTATCGTATGCCCATCCTGTGTATGCTGCGGGATTGGGCAAAATAGCTTTTTGGGTGCTAGTCGGTGTGCTCCAATCTGGATCCTTCCGGTCAAAACTTTTCCCAGAAACTTTTATGTGGTAGAATGAAATGGGGTCTTAACTACCTTGTAGATTTTGGAAAAGTGACTATCAAGTAAGGCGATGTCCTACCAAACTATTCATTCTCTGGTTCCAGAGAAATGAATCAGTAATGTATCTAAATTGGATGCAAAATATGATGTATAAATGAGCAACAAAAGACGTAAAACTGTAGCATATCCTCAATAGTAAGATATTTTTTGCATGCATTTTTTGTTCAGTATGCAACCATTGTGACTTGCGAGTGAATAATAAGTTGTTAATTGGTCAATTGACGTCATTTATCAACACGCAATTGAGTTCACGTTTAACTGATTGACACCCAGCGCTCTGATGAGATACAAACAATGATTTTCATTATGCTTATGTTTTCATTGATGCTGCAGATTATTGAATGAAGGCGCTTCCCCGCGAAGCTACACCCTCAGTATGAATTTTATTTTATTTATTGATGACATAAGTGCAACGATAAAGAGCAGTTGTTGGTTCTTTTTTTAATTGCCTCAAATTAATTGCATTTTACTATCATTCTGTATTTCATATCCTTTGTCCTTTTTCTGTTAAGGGTAGTTCGTTTTTTTAGAGAACGCCAACGACCGTTGAAAACCGGTTGATGCGAAATCGCTTGTCCACCGCTTGTCCTGCAAAGGTGTGGTGTGTAGGCTTTGTCAGTCCGTGTTTCCTCCAGTTATTGGATACGGTTGACCAGCCAGATCAAACTTATCTTCAACGCAAAGGAAGCGGCCGCGCTTGAGGGGGTCCACCACCGTGTCTGATAAGCGTTTCGTATTTCCACAGCCCATTTGTAGAATCCATGAAGTGTGCGATCAATGACATTGTCTCGATGACGTTAACCGGGGGCGCGTGTACAAGCGGGTGGTGCGATATGGATGGATAACTGTCGCGCCTTTGGTGCCTACCGTAAGAACCTAGTTCAGAAGCAAAAAAAAATGTTAGCATTCAAAATGAAGCTAAAATGGTTGCTTATTGCGCAAGTGGGACAGATGCAAATTTATCTTACGATTTATCTTACCATTCCGTCCTGTGGTGTGAAATAAAAATTGAAAATGAAATAGCATACACAGTCAACACATAATTCCTCCAGCAAAGCCTCCCAAGGGAACTCGGAAAGCTACAAAAGCACCACCGTATCGCATCACACGATGTGTCGTTAGTAATGATAATAAGAATCGCGCATTTCCCAACATTTTTAGTGCGCTGTTCAGTGGGAGAGTTTTATTTCATTTAAGGCGGTTAAGCGTTTTCCCGCGGGAAAAGCTCCCTGAAAGGGCCATGACACTTAGATCCGTCCGACGCAAGCGTAGTTATCCTCGTTCGCTGGGTGTTGCGTACAAGAAAGTTCTGCGTTGACCATTCGGATTTTTTTTATGTTCATACCTTCGTTCGTTTCATTCTTACACGCTCTCTCGAACGTTAGTTTCGGGCCGAGATTGCGCTCCTTTAATGGGATGATGTGTGCGTGCCTCACCCTCCGTGCGTTGATAACCCGAGGGCCACCGATTCATCGCAGTTAATTGACCTTCAGACTTCAGAGGTTTGGCGCAGGTTGTTGTTAGCTTTGGAACGATGTATAATTTCAAAGCGGACGGACCGGTTTAAATCGGCCGATTTTCGGCGGAGTAAATGCAGTCTAATTGTTGTCGTTCCCTCTTTGAACGAAACTCGTCGTTATTTTACGGCGCGTATTTATTGGCCTCTCCCGCATCTCGTTTGGCAGAACTTTTATGGCATATCTTGTTCGTGGCTTTCGTGGTTATGTGTCGGAATAATGTTCTTTTTGATTTATCCGATTGCTATTGTAAACATTGCGTTATAAAAAAAATTTTTTTGCGGCCAAGGGCATTCGGATGACACGGACCGGTTAAAAACGGGATGCACGGTAAGTGTCTGGGTTCTGCATCCGAGCAGGAGGTAAGCAGCAAAAGACCCTCCGCAGCTCTTCGGGGAATTTCGTGCCCTCTTCTTTGGTTATCCGTCAGCATAAAAAAAAAATCGAAAATCTCAGCTGTCTTATCGGCAAACCACGCACTCCAGTTGCATCATTAAATTCCTTTCTCTCTCGACGAGATATGGGTACCTCTGTCAACTGTTTTTCTCTCTTTCCCCCTCCGCAGGTAAACCCAACCACGCTTCGCAACCTGTCGTAATGCAAGGATCAGCTTTCCTCCGCTCGACATGAATGCTGCTTACTGAGACGGTTTTTTTTACGTAATTTCAATTTGAGTTGTTCATCGATTAATTTTGTCTGCTTTTCATTTTTTATTTAATTCTAGCATACAATGATGATGTTAAAACACTCATAAATCAATTAACTGAAAAAAAAAATAGATAAAAGATCGTTTCATAGCAAGTCAAGAGATTACCTCTAGGGGGTTGGCAATAACTTCCATTCTATTATTTCTTCAACCCTACTCTACGCAAGTATTTCCGTTCAAGTACCGCTTGTAGCGTATTCCATTTTTGTGATGAAGCAGCACCGTTACGGAACGCTTCCTTTTCATCTGGGTTACGGTCGGTTCTAATGAGCATTGTCTCCCCACCAAGTGGATCGACTTCTTTCGTATGCCCGCCACTCGAAAACAGCACTTCTTGTCATGATTTTGGAGACATTTCCCCATCTCTTATTTCTCAAAAGCCGCCGACTCGACTAGATGCAATGTCTTGGGATATGCGTGTGCGTTCTTTAGAGGAATTTTCATTTTGTCCGCAATTAAATCATAAAAATGAGTTTTATGGGAACGATAAATTGGAACACATTAAAATAGCTCCTTGTTGACTGCTTTTATGAGGCAGTAAGCTATTGACGTTGCGGAGCTGCTACTGCACTGGGCCATCGAACTGTTGCTGTCGCAAGCAGCTAGCATTCTAAAGCACTATTGTTATGAAGATCGATATTATCGAAGTCACTTTCACTGGTGTGTTATTGTTATTTAGTCATTATTTCAGTAGCGTTCCTTACCAATGAATAGTGTTGTAACTGGTTTTGAGATTTTGATTACAATTAAAAGCTTTTAATTAATGCAGCAAAACTATTTGCTTAGACAAATCGTCAATAGGAGAATTTGCTAATAGAACTTACAAACACTGGTATACTGCATCACCAAACCACGACATGATGTGAACACGACATACTATAGGTTAATCGTATTAACATTAAATTTCCTCTAACAAAGATAAAATTTCAAAAGCGATTGCTTCGTGTAGGATATTGCTGTCTTTCTTCTTTTATGACGTTGGCATGCAATCAGTTTTGATCCTGCCAAAAACCCAAGAATTTTTCTATGAACATATTATGTTTTTTTTACAATTTGAAACACGTTACGAAAACGTTAGAGTCAACATACAATGATAACGGGTCATTTTGACTAGTCAATGA
>KZ070558.1:0-11077 GCA_002091845.1 Anopheles cracens
GCCTCATAACTCAGATCCGAGAAATGGTCTATCGAATTTAGATTCCTGCTTATCTGTTGCAGCTGTCATGAACAGAAGGTTTGGATTTCGTTTGCCCTAGCTGAACATCAAAGCGTCGGTAAAGATGGCCACACAGCGTAGGAAAACTCGGCTCGCTGCACCATTTGCACCATTTCTTGCCTGAGACTGAAAAAGCGTACTGTCCCCTATTGTCAATCTCGCTAGAATGGCAATATTCTTATCTAATTTGTGCAGACATAAGTATCTGCTGTGGGCGCAAGATAGTACCATCGAGGAGGAGCTTTTAATTACTGACCTATAATGTTCTGTAGGTAAATTATCAACTACTGAGATAAAGTAAAACAAACAAAAAACATGTCTGCAAGTATCAACTATGGTACCTATCTTGATGTTGTATTTTATCAGTAGCTAATAGGTAATAATCACCTCAGTTTCCTTGGGGGTTGTTTTGATTATTCTCTCTATTATCTACTGAGTTGTAGTTGATAATCAAAACCGGCTATCAATGAATTTTTGTTATATTATTCACACACCTTCCGATCCAAAACTTTTCTTCAACTTAATTTTAAATTAAAGATATTATTTCGTGAACATAACATACGACATAAGACATCTGCTAGGCAAAAAGACACGATTTACTAACACGATAACGCCAGTAAAAAAATAACAAAATTGAACTATAGCTGAGAAACTTGTTCATTTTAACTAATTCAAGAGCACTATCCCTTCAAAAGCTAATGATTACGGAAAAATATTCATGACGCAACAAACATTTTTCTTGCTTATACAGACAGATATCTTGTTAAATTATTATGTTTAAATGCTTTTATGCAATAATCAACCCATAAACAACAATGATACATTAATTGTATCGTAGAAATGAAGCAAAATACCTAAAAAAAATCATAACTTTTGGTTTTCAGTTTCATTCATATATACCGAGGAATGTATACCGAATTTAATTTGTTATGAAATTCGTTGAGCAATCCAATTCGTAACAAGTTGCGTTGTTTCAAAATCATATTATCTTCATAATTTCGTCCAATGTTCGAACTACCCAATTCAAATGTTCCGTTCAAGCCCGAGACATATTTTTTTCGGGAATTTTAAGTAGTACTTTATCCTTTTTAAAACTACCATATTGAAAACTACAAATTTAATTTATGTGATATTTTGTAAACATGCAGCAATCATACATAGCTAAAACTTACTTAATTGCATGAAATAATAATAATCAGATGAATAGACTCTTTGCTAGTTCTATAAAGAGCAAAATTATGCCCTCCATATGCCATGCTTTAAATCCCAAAAACGCAAGCCTTATAACTTAGATAATTATCCGAGAAATGGTCTGACGAATTTAGATTCCTGCTTATCTGTTGCAGCTGTCATGAACAGAAGGTTGGGATTTCGTTGGCCCTAGCTGAACATCAAAGCGTCGGTAAAGATGGCCACACAGCGTAGTAAAACTCGGCTCGCTGCAACATTTGCACCATTTCTTGCCTGAGACTGAAAAAGCGTACTGTCCCCTATTGTCAATCCCGCTAGAATGGCAATATTCTTATCTAATTTGTGCAGACATAAGTATCTGCTGTGGGATCTTGCCTTTTTCAATATCCTATATGTAGTTTTTGTTTCTTAATTTAAATGATGTTAGTTTTCTAATAAAAACGTATTAAAAGTTATTGATTAAAAAAAAACAAAAGTTAATCGTAAAAACAAAATAATTTCTAAATATTATTTTCAATGTTTAATTGAACGATTATCTCTTTGTCCCTAAATATTAGTGTTACTGAAATCAATAATAGTTTTTGTTTGTTTGCAGCAGGAGTTTACGATATTATTCACACACCTTCCGATCCAAAACTTTTCTTCAACTTAATTTTAAATTAAAGATATTATTTCGTGAACATAACATACGACATAAGACATCTGCTAGGCAAAAAGACACGATTTACTAACACGATAACGCCAGTAAAAAAATAACAAAATTGAACTATAGTTGAGAAACTTGTTCATTTTAACTAATTCAAGAGCACTATCCCTTCAAAAGCTAATGATTACGGAAAAATATTCATGACGCAACAAACATTTTTCTTGCTTATACAGACACCTGGCGTCGGACTGCGACGAGCAGCTGATCATATCGGTCACCTTCAACCAGGTCGTGAAGCTACACTCGCTGAAGATCAAGGCGCCGCCAACGCACGGACCGAAGCACATCAAGCTGTTCATTAATCAGCCGCGCACGCTCGACTTCGATATGGCCGACTCGTACGTATCGGTGCAGGATCTGGAGGTGGACCCGAAGGATCTGGAAACGGGCAACCCGATGAAGCTGCGGTTCGTCAAGTTCCAGAACGTGCAGAACATACAGCTGTTTGTGAAGGACAATCAGTCGGGAGGCGAGACGACCATCATCGACCATCTGGCCTTCATCGGGCAGCCGATCGCGACGACGAAGATGGACGATTTCCAGCGTGTGGCCGGAAAGAAGGGCGAAAGCCACTAGAGAATGCTAATGTCCGAGGGTGCTTCCCTTTGTCGTCCGTGCAAGGGAATCGTGTTCGGGAAACGAAGGCGACTGATCTGTTTGCAATTCTTTCATTCTCATGAATCGCAGGTATGGTTTAATAAAAAAGGAGCTCTATAACAACCAAATGTTGAAATAATCTCTACATGATTCTTGTTTCATAGGCTGTCTTTAGGGTTTAACCATGGTACTACTTTGAAATTTGTATTCACCTGGCGTCGGACTGCGACGAGCAGCTGATCATATCGGTCACCTTCAACCAGGTCGTGAAGCTACACTCGCTGAAGATCAAGGCGCCGCCAACGCACGGACCGAAGCACATCAAGCTGTTCATTAATCAGCCGCGCACGCTCGACTTCGATATGGCCGACTCGTACGTATCGGTGCAGGATCTGGAGGTGGACCCGAAGGATCTGGAAACGGGCAACCCGATGAAGCTGCGGTTCGTCAAGTTCCAGAACGTGCAGAACATACAGCTGTTTGTGAAGGACAATCAGTCGGGAGGCGAGACGACCATCATCGACCATCTGGCCTTCATCGGGCAGCCGATCGCGACGACGAAGATGGACGATTTCCAGCGTGTGGCCGGAAAGAAGGGCGAAAGCCACTAGAGAATGCTAATGTCCGAGGGTGCTTCCCTTTGTCGTCCGTGCAAGGGAATCGTGTTCGGGAAACGAAGGCGACTGATCTGTTTGCAATTCTTTCATTCTCATGAATCGCAGGTATGGTTTAATAAAAAAGGAGCTCTATAACAACCAAATGTTGAAATAATCTCTACATGATTCTTGTTTCATAGGCTGTCTTTAGGGTTTAACTATGGTACTACTTTGAAATTTGTATTCACCTGGCGTCGGACTGCGACGAGCAGCTGATCATATCGGTCACCTTCAACCAGGTCGTGAAGCTACACTCGCTGAAGATCAAGGCGCCGCCAACGCACGGACCGAAGCACATCAAGCTGTTCATTAATCAGCCGCGCACGCTCGACTTCGATATGGCCGACTCGTACGTATCGGTGCAGGATCTGGAGGTGGACCCGAAGGATCTGGAAACGGGCAACCCGATGAAGCTGCGGTTCGTCAAGTTCCAGAACGTGCAGAACATACAGCTGTTTGTGAAGGACAATCAGTCGGGAGGCGAGACGACCATCATCGACCATCTGGCCTTCATCGGGCAGCCGATCGCGACGACGAAGATGGACGATTTCCAGCGTGTGGCCGGAAAGAAGGGCGAAAGCCACTAGAGAATGCTAATGTCCGAGGGTGCTTCCCTTTGTCGTCCGTGCAAGGGAATCGTGTTCGGGAAACGAAGGCGACTGATCTGTTTGCAATTCTTTCATTCTCATGAATCGCAGGTATGGTTTAATAAAAAAGGAGCTCTATAACAACCAAATGTTGAAATAATCTCTACATGATTCTTGTTTCATAGGCTGTCTTTAGGGTTTAACCATGGTACTACTTTGAAATTTGTATTCACCTGGCGTCGGACTGCGACGAGCAGCTGATCATATCGGTCACCTTCAACCAGGTCGTGAAGCTACACTCGCTGAAGATCAAGGCGCCGCCAACGCACGGACCGAAGCACATCAAGCTGTTCATTAATCAGCCGCGCACGCTCGACTTCGATATGGCCGACTCGTACGTATCGGTGCAGGATCTGGAGGTGGACCCGAAGGATCTGGAAACGGGCAACCCGATGAAGCTGCGGTTCGTCAAGTTCCAGAACGTGCAGAACATACAGCTGTTTGTGAAGGACAATCAGTCGGGAGGCGAGACGACCATCATCGACCATCTGGCCTTCATCGGGCAGCCGATCGCGACGACGAAGATGGACGATTTCCAGCGTGTGGCCGGAAAGAAGGGCGAAAGCCACTAGAGAATGCTAATGTCCGAGGGTGCTTCCCTTTGTCGTCCGTGCAAGGGAATCGTGTTCGGGAAACGAAGGCGACTGATCTGTTTGCAATTCTTTCATTCTCATGAATCGCAGGTATGGTTTAATAAAAAAGGAGCTCTATAACAACCAAATGTTGAAATAATCTCTACATGATTCTTGTTTCATAGGCTGTCTTTAGGGTTTAACCATGGTACTACTTTGAAATTTGTATTCACCTGGCGTCGGACTGCGACGAGCAGCTGATCATATCGGTCACCTTCAACCAGGTCGTGAAGCTACACTCGCTGAAGATCAAGGCGCCGCCAACGCACGGACCGAAGCACATCAAGCTGTTCATTAATCAGCCGCGCACGCTCGACTTCGATATGGCCGACTCGTACGTATCGGTGCAGGATCTGGAGGTGGACCCGAAGGATCTGGAAACGGGCAACCCGATGAAGCTGCGGTTCGTCAAGTTCCAGAACGTGCAGAACATACAGCTGTTTGTGAAGGACAATCAGTCGGGAGGCGAGACGACCATCATCGACCATCTGGCCTTCATCGGGCAGCCGATCGCGACGACGAAGATGGACGATTTCCAGCGTGTGGCCGGAAAGAAGGGCGAAAGCCACTAGAGAATGCTAATGTCCGAGGGTGCTTCCCTTTGTCGTCCGTGCAAGGGAATCGTGTTCGGGAAACGAAGGCGACTGATCTGTTTGCAATTCTTTCATTCTCATGAATCGCAGGTATGGTTTAATAAAAAAGGAGCTCTATAACAACCAAATGTTGAAATAATCTCTACATGATTCTTGTTTCATAGGCTGTCTTTAGGGTTTAACCATGGTACTACTTTGAAATTTGTATTCACCTGGCGTCGGACTGCGACGAGCAGCTGATCATATCGGTCACCTTCAACCAGGTCGTGAAGCTACACTCGCTGAAGATCAAGGCGCCGCCAACGCACGGACCGAAGCACATCAAGCTGTTCATTAATCAGCCGCGCACGCTCGACTTCGATATGGCCGACTCGTACGTATCGGTGCAGGATCTGGAGGTGGACCCGAAGGATCTGGAAACGGGCAACCCGATGAAGCTGCGGTTCGTCAAGTTCCAGAACGTGCAGAACATACAGCTGTTTGTGAAGGACAATCAGTCGGGAGGCGAGACGACCATCATCGACCATCTGGCCTTCATCGGGCAGCCGATCGCGACGACGAAGATGGACGATTTCCAGCGTGTGGCCGGAAAGAAGGGCGAAAGCCACTAGAGAATGCTAATGTCCGAGGGTGCTTCCCTTTGTCGTCCGTGCAAGGGAATCGTGTTCGGGAAACGAAGGCGACTGATCTGTTTGCAATTCTTTCATTCTCATGAATCGCAGGTATGGTTTAATAAAAAAGGAGCTCTATAACAACCAAATGTTGAAATAATCTCTACATGATTCTTGTTTCATAGGCTGTCTTTAGGGTTTAACCATGGTACTACTTTGAAATTTGTATTCACCTGGCGTCGGACTGCGACGAGCAGCTGATCATATCGGTCACCTTCAACCAGGTCGTGAAGCTACACTCGCTGAAGATCAAGGCGCCGCCAACGCACGGACCGAAGCACATCAAGCTGTTCATTAATCAGCCGCGCACGCTCGACTTCGATATGGCCGACTCGTACGTATCGGTGCAGGATCTGGAGGTGGACCCGAAGGATCTGGAAACGGGCAACCCGATGAAGCTGCGGTTCGTCAAGTTCCAGAACGTGCAGAACATACAGCTGTTTGTGAAGGACAATCAGTCGGGAGGCGAGACGACCATCATCGACCATCTGGCCTTCATCGGGCAGCCGATCGCGACGACGAAGATGGACGATTTCCAGCGTGTGGCCGGAAAGAAGGGCGAAAGCCACTAGAGAATGCTAATGTCCGAGGGTGCTTCCCTTTGTCGTCCGTGCAAGGGAATCGTGTTCGGGAAACGAAGGCGACTGATCTGTTTGCAATTCTTTCATTCTCATGAATCGCAGGTATGGTTTAATAAAAAAGGAGCTCTATAACAACCAAATGTTGAAATAATCTCTACATGATTCTTGTTTCATAGGCTGTCTTTAGGGTTTAACCATGGTACTACTTTGAAATTTGTATTCACCTGGCGTCGGACTGCGACGAGCAGCTGATCATATCGGTCACCTTCAACCAGGTCGTGAAGCTACACTCGCTGAAGATCAAGGCGCCGCCAACGCACGGACCGAAGCACATCAAGCTGTTCATTAATCAGCCGCGCACGCTCGACTTCGATATGGCCGACTCGTACGTATCGGTGCAGGATCTGGAGGTGGACCCGAAGGATCTGGAAACGGGCAACCCGATGAAGCTGCGGTTCGTCAAGTTCCAGAACGTGCAGAACATACAGCTGTTTGTGAAGGACAATCAGTCGGGAGGCGAGACGACCATCATCGACCATCTGGCCTTCATCGGGCAGCCGATCGCGACGACGAAGATGGACGATTTCCAGCGTGTGGCCGGAAAGAAGGGCGAAAGCCACTAGAGAATGCTAATGTCCGAGGGTGCTTCCCTTTGTCGTCCGTGCAAGGGAATCGTGTTCGGGAAACGAAGGCGACTGATCTGTTTGCAATTCTTTCATTCTCATGAATCGCAGGTATGGTTTAATAAAAAAGGAGCTCTATAACAACCAAATGTTGAAATAATCTCTACATGATTCTTGTTTCATAGGCTGTCTTTAGGGTTTAACCATGGTACTACTTTGAAATTTGTATTCACCTGGCGTCGGACTGCGACGAGCAGCTGATCATATCGGTCACCTTCAACCAGGTCGTGAAGCTACACTCGCTGAAGATCAAGGCGCCGCCAACGCACGGACCGAAGCACATCAAGCTGTTCATTAATCAGCCGCGCACGCTCGACTTCGATATGGCCGACTCGTACGTATCGGTGCAGGATCTGGAGGTGGACCCGAAGGATCTGGAAACGGGCAACCCGATGAAGCTGCGGTTCGTCAAGTTCCAGAACGTGCAGAACATACAGCTGTTTGTGAAGGACAATCAGTCGGGAGGCGAGACGACCATCATCGACCATCTGGCCTTCATCGGGCAGCCGATCGCGACGACGAAGATGGACGATTTCCAGCGTGTGGCCGGAAAGAAGGGCGAAAGCCACTAGAGAATGCTAATGTCCGAGGGTGCTTCCCTTTGTCGTCCGTGCAAGGGAATCGTGTTCGGGAAACGAAGGCGACTGATCTGTTTGCAATTCTTTCATTCTCATGAATCGCAGGTATGGTTTAATAAAAAAGGAGCTCTATAACAACCAAATGTTGAAATAATCTCTACATGATTCTTGTTTCATAGGCTGTCTTTAGGGTTTAACCATGGTACTACTTTGAAATTTGTATTCACCTGGCGTCGGACTGCGACGAGCAGCTGATCATATCGGTCACCTTCAACCAGGTCGTGAAGCTACACTCGCTGAAGATCAAGGCGCCGCCAACGCACGGACCGAAGCACATCAAGCTGTTCATTAATCAGCCGCGCACGCTCGACTTCGATATGGCCGACTCGTACGTATCGGTGCAGGATCTGGAGGTGGACCCGAAGGATCTGGAAACGGGCAACCCGATGAAGCTGCGGTTCGTCAAGTTCCAGAACGTGCAGAACATACAGCTGTTTGTGAAGGACAATCAGTCGGGAGGCGAGACGACCATCATCGACCATCTGGCCTTCATCGGGCAGCCGATCGCGACGACGAAGATGGACGATTTCCAGCGTGTGGCCGGAAAGAAGGGCGAAAGCCACTAGAGAATGCTAATGTCCGAGGGTGCTTCCCTTTGTCGTCCGTGCAAGGGAATCGTGTTCGGGAAACGAAGGCGACTGATCTGTTTGCAATTCTTTCATTCTCATGAATCGCAGGTATGGTTTAATAAAAAAGGAGCTCTATAACAACCAAATGTTGAAATAATCTCTACATGATTCTTGTTTCATAGGCTGTCTTTAGGGTTTAACCATGGTACTACTTTGAAATTTGTATTCACCTGGCGTCGGACTGCGACGAGCAGCTGATCATATCGGTCACCTTCAACCAGGTCGTGAAGCTACACTCGCTGAAGATCAAGGCGCCGCCAACGCACGGACCGAAGCACATCAAGCTGTTCATTAATCAGCCGCGCACGCTCGACTTCGATATGGCCGACTCGTACGTATCGGTGCAGGATCTGGAGGTGGACCCGAAGGATCTGGAAACGGGCAACCCGATGAAGCTGCGGTTCGTCAAGTTCCAGAACGTGCAGAACATACAGCTGTTTGTGAAGGACAATCAGTCGGGAGGCGAGACGACCATCATCGACCATCTGGCCTTCATCGGGCAGCCGATCGCGACGACGAAGATGGACGATTTCCAGCGTGTGGCCGGAAAGAAGGGCGAAAGCCACTAGAGAATGCTAATGTCCGAGGGTGCTTCCCTTTGTCGTCCGTGCAAGGGAATCGTGTTCGGGAAACGAAGGCGACTGATCTGTTTGCAATTCTTTCATTCTCATGAATCGCAGGTATGGTTTAATAAAAAAGGAGCTCTATAACAACCAAATGTTGAAATAATCTCTACATGATTCTTGTTTCATAGGCTGTCTTTAGGGTTTAACCATGGTACTACTTTGAAATTTGTATTCACCTGGCGTCGGACTTGCGAACGCGATGCCTCCACGCGCACCGGATGACCACAGTCAAAGGGGACAAACAACCTAGAAATCGGCGAACGCGAGAAGCCACGTGCAATGACCAGGCAGCGATAGCAGATCGGCCAGTTAGTATTTAAGGAATCAAAATTTATAACAAAGCTTCTTTCAAGGTCGGAGAACTCCTCCGGCATCTTACTCATATTTTGTCATTTACCTCCTCTAGAGTGTGTGTCTCCCGGGAAAAAGTGATTGATCGGGCGATAACAGTTTTTTAAACAGTAATAACAGAGAAAGAAGATGAAATGTAATTTAAGAAGCTTTTTTGCACTATTTGATTTCAACGCTTAACGATTTTCTAAACACCATATGCCTACGACAAGGCCAGTAGAACTTGCGAGAATATTACTTGTAAAATAGGTCAAATCTATCCTTAAGCTTTCTGCATCTTTAAAAATATACAATCAATTTTTCCATTCCGTCCAATTTGCCTCATAAATATCTTGAAATTGGTGGCTCGCAAAAGGATCCTGCTAAATGAACGATAGCTTCCACGTGCGCAAAAGTTAGTGTGATTAATTGAACGTTTACACCTTCCCATAAACCGTCGGTCCCGAAACAACAAATAGCTCGTGACCGCGATTACGCGCGTATCATTAACACCATCTTGGGCGAGATTTCAGCTGGAATCGCGATCGCTCTTCTTTCTTTGTTGATCCTAATTCAATTAGGCGGGGGGCTCTCGCCCGCCAAAACTTAAGATGGCAGGGTCGAAAAGCTTCTCGGAAGGGAGCCCGGAAGGAAGGAAGATACTCTCTCCGACGACCTTCCGCTGTCGTCGGTTGCGAAAGGTTTGTGCCGAAAGTCACCTCGCGCAAAGAGCAACAAGCAAAAAACCAACCTAACCACAACGCGCAGAAAGCGTTCCCTGTCGTTTGATGCGAGGGGTTAATTAGCCTGTAGGGTTGTGATTTTCATTAGTCAATTTTTGGCCCATCATTCCGCCGCGGTCCTTTGATCCTTGGCAGCCTCCGCGAGGGCGATATCGACGCGTTGTATTGGCCGCGGTTCGTGGCGAAACAAACGAAGCGGATGTCTTGAGAAAGTGGCAGGAAATGAACAGGTGAAAGGGTGTACTTGCTTTTAAAGCAGCAAATTTCCTGCCGGCTGGCTTTTCGCCGTACCGTACCGCTTTCCATGGCGCCGCGCCCGGTGCAAGGCGGTGCCCAAGGATACATTACTGCTTCCGTAGCGTAGCGTGCTGAAATTTTAATGAGAAACCTGCGCCGGTTGGCTTTCGTCGGGTGGCTTTCGCGTAGCGAGCGTCTTTCGATGGATTTCCATAGGCGGTCCGATGTGTCGAAAATCGACGATTCGATGGCGTTTGGTTTTTTGGTGAGACGTTTTTTGTGCGCAATTTTTTCATTACTCGGGATCAGAGGGAGCATTTATTAAGGAACTTACTTCTGCGCTTATAAGCTCGTTGGTAGCATAGGCTGGGTGACGTGGATGCGTACAAATATGATGTTTTTCCCATTTCTTCGAACAACGTCTAGAATGGTTATTAATTTTGTATGCCGTTCTGAGCAAAGCAAACAAGATTTTAAATGTATGAGTCGTTGAGAGCATGCGCCATGTTCGTATTTGCAAATAGGTTGAAAATTAAATTCTCCGAAGCTTTCACCACAGACGAAAGCTATTTTGATGCATTGTGCAGAAGGATGATAACTGAAAATTGTTGTTCTAACAAATCATAAATCGATTTTTCCTGAGATGACCGCAAAAAATCGTTTTATTTCCTAGAAATGGGTTGATACATAAATAAACTTTTATGCTGTGTAGAAACAATTTTTCCAGCTTGTAGTCAAAGCTACCTTAAGGTTTATTGTTTTTACCCAGAGGCTATCAGTAGTTCATCTTAACGTTTGTTATCTCCAGACCACGTCTAATGTTTCATTAATTTGCGCTGAAACGAACACGACCAATC